>OW386285.2:202361735-202396735 GCA_936432065.2 Rutpela maculata | reverse complement strand
TTGTCAATATATTTCTATTGTAATGGTCTATGGTTATGGTTATGTTATGGTATAGTTTCCTTTGTCTTACTCCACTTTTGCATTTTACCATTAAGTATTATTGTCAGTAATCCAGTATAATAATTGTTTATTTTTTTTTAATTTTGATGCCATCAGTGCCGCTTACAATTTTGCCAAATATTAGTCCTTAATATTTGACCTTCATAGTGGAGTCAAAATAAATTTTAAATTGAATTGTTTGGCTGCAGTGATTTTATTGTTTTAATTTGTTTTATGTATAATAAGTGCTATACGCAGTTTCTCATTAAATCGGTCCATTGCTTCTTGTAAAATTTTAACAATTTATTTTTCAACACTGAAATTTTCTGCTATTTTGCTTATTATCTCCGGTCCTAGTAATCGTATCGCAAAAATAAAAATAGCGAATTGTTGGCAATAGAGTTTTGAATAGGACTAGGCATCTTTCTGATAATTTGTTAATTTAAAAAAAAACAAAAACCACCAAAAATTGCTTTTTTGGCTATTTAAGAAACATAACTTATTGATGAATCAATTTTACCGAAAGTTGGTGAAACTATGTTCTTTATTGAACTAACTTTCGTCCCAAATTTTAACCCAAAATATTTCTTCAGCGGCTAAAAATCAATAATAATTTCCCATCGCTTATTGTGCTTCTTAAAAATCAATAATAATTTCCCATCGCTTATTGTGCTTCTGGATTGTTTTCAACTAGGTGACACAAAAATATAGGTATTGAAGAATAACAGGTCGAAATTTTAAGAAGAAATATCAATTTCTCTATTTATAAGTGACTGAAAAGCAAAAACTGACGGCCCCAAATGCAAGTAGATCATTATTTTTTTAGAAAAATGTTAGATATTTCATTTATTTTCATAATTCGTTTGCATTTTTGGTTCTATAAAAAAATCCACAGAATTATTTGAATTTGTTTACAATTATAATTTTGAAAATTGTAAACAAATTTAAAAAAAAAAGGTTTAAATGAAGATTTGTTTTCTTAATACCATTGTAAAATACATTTAAAAACATATATTTTGAAAAATAAATTGTCCTCCTACGAGCTGATGCAATTAAACGCGATGGAATTTCGAAATTATTATTGGTTTCTAACCGTTTGAATAAATATTTTGGGCTAAAATTTGGCACGAAGGATTACTTCGATAATGGGCATAGTTCCACCAACTTGCGTTAAAATTGATTCATTATTACGTTATATTTCTTAAACAACCAAAAAATGCATTTTTTAAAAAATTTTATTGTGAACAATTTGCTCTTTTTATTATTGCGATACAATTGTTAGGACCGATGATAATAAGGAAAATAGCAAAAATTTTCTCTTTTGAAAAATAAATCGTTATAGTTTTACAAGAAGCAAAATTTCTCATAGCACTTGTTTTTTATTATACTTACAACAAATTCAAACAATAAAACTGCCGCAGCCAGAGAATCCTTTATTCACTTATTTTGATGGCCATTAGGGCACTATATAACCCCAACAATTGTTTTGACATTTGAGACGCTTTAATTGATTTATTGAACTGTTGTATTGTATTCAAGAAAGCATAGAAAGATGCGATTGTTCATAATTTTATGACCCATTTACCTAGTATAAGTTTTTATTTTTATAAATTGATAGATTATGGTTAAAAATGTTTCTATAAGATCATCATATCTAAGATCCGAAAACCGCCAAATGCGATGACAATACGAGAAAATCAATTTGTTTATTTAAATAGCAACAACATACATTTTAAAAAGTCCGTTGTGCCTTGAAGAGTGTTTTTTAGAATCTACAGATGACGTGTGCCTTTTCAGATTTTTAATTGCATTTTAAACGACCGAGGAAAGTATATATCCCACTCGATGAAGGTAATTTACTTTCAAAAAATTGCAAACTAAATAATTTTTTTTTTTAATAAGTTCGTGAAAGTGTATAGAATAGTATCCTGAAAAGCTTACATTTCACTTGGATGCAGAACGTAAAAAAAAGTGAAAAAAAATTTTTTTTTCATCAATTTTTTCAAAATTTTGAAATCAAGTCAAGCTAGGAAAAAATAAAAAATGCAGATGGATAGTTCACGTATTTCTGAACAAAAAATGTCCTAACAAAATTTATCGCTAAAGCCACGTTTTTTCCGGGAAAAAAAATAGTCAAGTGTAACGTTATAACTCGAAGCGAGATACATGCGTGCGCGCGCTTAAATACGAATGACTGTGACACCGACGCACTGAATTACATGTCACTAAATCAAAATTAGTTCAACCTATATGAGTGTTGGTTCATTTAAAAGATGGAAATTGTAGCTTTCTGATGCTTTTTTGTCTTAAATAATACAAGGAAAGGATGGATGGGAAAAATATACTTATTATATATATTAACACGCCCGAACTCAATCGTCGCAATAAAAAATATAGAAAAAAATAAAAGCCCTTCAAAAAAATTCTTTTTTTACTGAGAACTGTTAAAAAGTATGTACACTTCATGATTATTATGGTTTATGGTTTATTAAATTGTAGTAACGTGGATTCACAAAGAAGTACATCTCAAATATTTTAATTTCCTTGCTTGATCATTTTCTAGAAAAATATTTATATTCGAGGGTGTAGCTTGCCGAGAAATTGACAGATTGGAAAAAATAAAATATCACTATTTCGAAAAAATGTATACATTTTGAATGTTCAAACACAAATTCGTTTACTTGTATGCATTTTTTCGAAAATATGATTAATCAGATCATGATGAGAAATTGCGATTTTCACGATCTTATCCATATGACTATGAGAATATCTTTGATTGTTTTGAATATAATTTCTGGAACTTTCCAATACATTAACAAATGTATAAGGAATTCATTGGATATAGCTGAAATGTGGATAGGTGTACCTGTAATAAATACAATATAGTAAAGGCACGTAAAAATTCATGCGAGCGATTCAGCGGTTATGTGTGGTGTCTGTGTATGCGTTTATAATTATATATTTTCTCTCCAGACTCACTATTTATCTTCCTATTCACTAAGAAAAATGTAATCAGAAAGAGAAAAAAGCTTTATTTTACTCGTTAGAACTGCTAAGAATTTTTAGAGGTTCCGTAGTATACATTTAATCGTGCGCTTGGCCACGCAGAGTGACAAAGTTATTCCACTATTTTTTTCCAGGAATGCCGTAGCTTTAGCGATAAATTTTATTAGGACATTTTTTTGTTCAGAAACACGTAGTCTATCCACCTGTATTTTTGTTTTTTTCTACCCCGACTTAATTTAAAAATTTTGAAAAAATGGATGAAAGAAAAAATTTTTTTCACTTTTTTTTTATGTTCTGCATCCGAGCGGAATGTAAACTTTTCAGGGTATTATTCTATACACTTTCACGAACTCATTAAAAAAATATATATTCAGTTTGCAAGTTTTTGTGTGTTTCACTATAAAATGTTCTCTGTTCTCTGGGCTAATAAAAAAATGACGAGACAAGCATCTCGGTACCTCATTTTTGATACTTTGGCTGCCGGTACTTTAAACATAATAATTAAATAAATAAATAAACGTTTATTGTGCACAAAAAAATTTACACGTAAAAGGAAGAGGTATTTTCCACCTCCCATATACATTAGGAAAAAATATTATTACTGTATGTAATATTACATTAAACTGAGAAAACCTATTAAACCAAATTTTTATATATATTATTTATATCGTATTACTTATAATAATAATAATTTAACTAGCAAATGTGCTGTTTTTTTAATTATAATTAGAGAATTTTATGCTCTGCTAAAAAGGTTGATTAATTTTCAAAACATTGAGGAAAAAGAATATTTTGTTAGTAACTTTTGAACCCGAGAAGAATACCACACAATTCCAATTTATGAGTGCAACCTGTGAACACCAATTAATGTCAGACACAAATATTTTTTATGCTTGTACTAATAATGATAATTGTTATTATTAATGCAAGCATATAAAATATAATCAATTCAACTGAAAGTATCATAAAAGAAAAAAATAAATTTTTGCTTGCCATACTTAAAAAGGAACTTCATGCTTTGTTGTCATTTGATATCGATCAATTTTTGGTCATATTTGATCCATATACTCAGAAACACAAATGTGATTTGTAGGCTCAACGAAAATAAGTACAATTTCCAAAGAAAAATTGCTGTAAGGGATTGTTTTATTATTGATACCTAATTTTACTGTACTATTATTACAATTCGTTTTATGTTTCTCTATTACACGTAATTTTATTTCTGATGCTCTGCATCTTCTTATTTCAATGCGAATAAGACAATACTTTAAACGTTTGAAAAAAATTAAGTCAAATTTTGAAGAAAAAACAAAATGTCACAAATGCTGACAAATTCAAAATATTTAAATACTACGGACTAACTACATTATCAATTATTAATATTTAATGCGTATTTGCATACAAAAATAATCCAATATTTTATTAGGTTATCTTTAAGTAATTTCAAATTCATAACAATAAATAATAAAAAAGCGCTGCCCAAGGAATCACTTCTACATCCGGATTTTCTATCCAAGTCACACAACGAAAAAATTTTGTATCTGGAAATAATTGTTTATGGAACTTTAATAATATAATATTTGAAATCCTCTACCCCAAATACCCATAAAACGATACCCCACATCGGTAGTGGGGTGGGGGTGGTGACAGGGGGAGGGAGTCGGGGATGGATAAAGTAAAAAAATATTTGAAGGTTTCTGGTTCTTGTACACACACTAAATCACTTTTTTTTTTTCATCCCCTTTAATAATGGAGTGGGGGTGGTAATGGGGGTGGCTAATGCTAAATATTTTTTTGAGACCTTAGCTTCTCTTGTCTGTACTAAATATCAATTTTATGAACTCTTACCTGCTTGATTTACCTATTTACTCCAAATTTACCCCAATTTACCCCCCAACCCTTCGACGGAACAAGATGAAAATATAATCTAGTTCTAGATCTCGTTAAAGTACATATGTGTACCAAATTTCAAGTCAATATCTCAAACGGTTCCAGAGTAAACGTGCGCGCAAAAAAAGTTACAGACCGACAGACAGAAATTTTTATTCGCTCAAACTTGAAATCTCGACGTTTCATGACATTCTAAGCCGATTTGAACAATAAAAAATTTTTTAAATTTTTTTGTCGTTACTATACTTCCACTAGATGTGGAAGTAAAAATGTAACTATTATATTATTTAGGCGTCCAAAGAAAGAATATATTTTCTTTATTAGCTGACTCTCCAATAGCGTCTCTCTATTGTAAACAGCAGTAATAGTGGCTCAGTATAGCAACTATTTACTCTCAACCATATAATATTGTGCTTCGTGACATTGCAAGCATAAAAGAAATATATATTATATAAATATGACTTATAGAGGCCCAGTTACATTGGCAACATCGCTGGGACAGAGAACGAATGCCAGCAATATTCTTATATACAGTGGGCTCTGAAATATGCAATGTTTATATAATTAATGAAAAAATAATAATTAGCCATCCCTCGTGGCTTACTATTAAAAGAAATGCACAGTAATCGCCATATTTAATAAATTTATTAAGATATACACGTGGGAAATAATATATAAGTAGGTGTCTAATGAGAGAACCTCGGAGCTGGAGCCGGATCGGATCACTGAACATTTGTGTTCAGCCAATCAAAACCTATGGGAAAGCAACTGGAGCGCAATAGATTATGACTCATGACACGTGTTCGACATCTGCTAGTGATTCACATCTAAAAATAGATTATGACGCATGACATCTGGTCAAACGTGAATGACCTATGCCAATGACCTGTCTGACACACAATCTAAAAATAGATCGATGACTCATAACATCTGGTGAAAGGTGAATGACCTGTACCAATTAAAATTACTGTTCTCACGACATCTGGTGAACAGATGTCTACAGACAAGTTCAAACACGTCTAAGCTTGTCTAGATACCATCTGGCATAAACCGTTACTTGATGACCCATAATGAAAAACGGATATCTAGTGGTATGAGTGGGGGTCTTATTATATAAACCTGGAATTAAAGCAGAATTTATTAATTATGTTTGAACCGAGTGATGTAGTTGAGACAAAGCAGTGTTGTGTTTGCCGCAGACTAATTAGTAAAAGATACCTCTCCAGTGATTCTTGGTTGAGTAGGCCTAAACTGATAATAAGTTATTGTACATATTGTAACCAGACAAGACCAATTAAACTTAACAGGTTTTATAAATACGATCCTTTCCGTATTCTAAATTCGCCGATTCAAGAAACGTTTTAAAATCTCCATAGTTCATTCAGAATGGGCTATTCTTACTGGATAAGAGTGAAATTTTATGATGAAGATAAAATACTTATACACGAAGAGATGATAGAGAGCTATAAATTCCAATGTGCTAATAAAAAGTTTGATATAATAGATAAGGACTATTCTTTCATCAGAATTACAGGATGTTATGAAGATTGTGAGTGCCGTTATTACGAATTTCTCAACGAAAATTGTGATTCTTGTGATTCTGATTGTGAACTCAATGATGAAGGGAAATGCTCTAAACATTTTACAGAACCTCCAACTTGTAAATGTATTGATAGTGATTTGGACTAAGTTGAAACATGAAAATGTTGTAATGTCGGAGAAATAAAAGAACTAAAATATATTCCATGTGTTTTATTTATCAAACAGGTTTAAACATGTCTAGACAAGTCTGGACACGTCTAAGATGTATAGGAATGATATGAATATGTGGTAATTAATTCAATATGTAAGCGCATGCGCAAAATTAACTTTCCTTATCTCAATGCGCAGAAGCAAATTTATACTGATGCTATAGAGAGAAGAGTTGACTGATTTATTTGCAGTGCTAGTTTCCTACAGCAACGAATCAAAATGTTTATGTGTGGTTATTGTAGTACAAGTTTTATACGCAGCGAAGACCTGCGACGTCATCAAAGAAACTCATGTAAGACGTTGCCCGATATTGGACTTGAGACTCCATCAACATCTATGCATATGTGTGGTTATTGTAGTACAAGTTTTATACGCAACGAAGACATGCGACGTCATCAAAGAAACTCATGTAAAACGTTACCTGGTGTTGAGACAAAACAGCCTGATTTGGATGTAACGGTAATTATTGTATTTTAACTACCACGATCATAGTGAAGAAAGAAGTCATTCACATACCTCATGAAGTACAGAAGATCTGGGATGAGAAAGTGTTTAAAAATAAGCAAAGGTTCTCTAGTAAATAAATTATACTTATTGTTTATATATTTATTTATATATACACACACAGATATATTTTATATCTAGCTGTATGAATAAATATTAGAAATGTTTAAAAAACTAGGAAACAATGTAAACGTGGTCAATAAATTTTGATTTGATTTGATTTGTTTAATAAATTAAATTTATAAGAAAAGTACTTTCATTCTCCCCCCCCCCCCCCTCTCCTATATGTAATAGAATATAAATTCATGTTAATTTAATAGAACATTAGTATGTTTATAGATATTACGATGATAACCTCGCAATTTATAGTTTTACAAGCCATTTGGCATGGAATTCTCTACATGCAACAATCTCACAATACTAAAGAGGTCTTTATTTGTTTCGATAGCAACGGCACAAGAAATAAAAGTTGGCCTTCAAAATGGAAACGAATGATACCTTCCACAATAATCAATGACTCAGTCCTTACATCTTCAATACCTAAAAATAGTACTGTGTACAAACTACGACTAAGGCAGAATGATAACTCTACTAAAGAAACAAAGTGGAACCAACTATTCGGTAAATGCTCCCCACCACTAAGTGTTGATAGTACAAAAACAGATTGTAAACTAGAATTAGGTACAGTTTCTTACCTGATCTACTACATTGTGCTGTGTTCCTCGTTGTTAGTTACTGAGTCGATTGTCAGACTTATACAGACAATATGGATCTAGAACTGAGCTGTTTACACTGTCTAGCAAACGCATTAATAACAGAACACAGGCATGGTAAAAATTTATATGACTTTACTGAGGAAGAACTTCGGCATTTTCCATTAAATTATCTGATCGACAAAGCCGGTCCCATGGAACTTCTTTGCGCGTGGGTCATGTTACCAAATGAATATAAAAACAATTTCAGACTTATGATTCAATTACCTTGTTTCGTACACCACAATCGTCCTGAATGGAATAGTCACGTGGATGGTCCACCAGAGCCACAATCCAGATGTCAAGTGTGTAAATGGGGCCTTCAAAGATGCGGATTACATTAAATAATTTTACCATATATTTATGCTACATTTATTATAAACCATGGTGGAAAAAAATAAAAAACAATTAATAATGTATATGTGTTTTATTTATAAGTAAACAATAATATATATGTTTTTAATATAAATTACAAAGCTAACAAATTACAAACCTAATAAATTACAAATCTAATAAATCGAAATCAAAATTATCACATTCTGATTCAGACTCATCTAAATTAACACTATCCCATCCTACTTCAGGTTCTTCTATGTCCAGGCGTCTAGCATACTTTAGCAAAATGTCCAAATTTGTATCACTACTATCAGGAATTAGATGATGCCCCCAAGCCAAGGTTCTTACATCACCAGGTATAACATACCTTTTATCATCAGCTGACGAAAGGGCTACTTTATTTTTAAGTTCAGTGTGAATGGTATGTAAAGTGGATTTAAATATAGACATTTTACGGAATATTAAACCACCGTTTTCGACAATCTGAACATAGTCTGAAAAATCTATTTGATGTTTAACAACACTCTTAGAAACACCTTTCGCCTTTTTCATTACATCATCGGCTTTAACACAGTACGCTTTCGCACCAGTACCATAAAAGCTCTCTATTGGTCTTCCAGCGTATTCGTCCTTCATTTTTCCTACCACAGACTTTGTTTTGGGTATGTTATGGATGTTGTCTGCATTATAATTTGAAGTATCGAAAAAATGAATGTTTCTCTTGATGTCATCATACACATCATCTGTAAATATTTCTAAAATTAGGCTGTCGGTGTCTGTGTAGACGACAGTTGCGTCATCTCCATACATCGATTTGATATAATCATATAGAAATTCGTATATGATAGTCTTGGAAATATCCAAAATGGAAAAGCCTACATAGAGCGATTTATCATACACAACTTTTAATTTTTCCAACTGAACAGCCACTAAATTTTCATCGAATACGGAACAGGATTTAAAATGTGGCAAGGCTATTAATGCTCTGGCACCTAATACACCTTTTTTATTTTCCCAGCAGGAGCATAGTTTAATGTTCTGTCTTTTATCGACGTTTTCCATAGTTTTGCCGAAAATTGAATTCACCATCAACTTGAATAGATCCTTCTCAAACTCGTTTTTAGCAGAATTTCGGAGATTTGTGTTCAAATCAATATAAGACTTCAACCAAGGTGATTGGGAAAATTCTATTATCCTATGTATTTTCTTTAATTTCATACCATATTTCAAGCATTGTTTCAAATTTTGGTAGTGAATGGTATATTTATATTTGTTTCGTAAATTTGGAATTAATTTAGCAGTTTTACTTTTGGGAGGAATCATTCTCTCAGGACAGAATGGTAAATCGTTATGGTCATTGTGCAAGTCTGATGGATATTCCAAGTCCACTTCTAAAACATAACCTTTTGGTGAATTTTCTCCAATTAGGGAACAATCAAAATTTTCGATTTCTTCTTCCCTCAACCACCTGAAATCACCTGTGGGCAGGTATCTTTCCATTGCGGATCCATATAAATTTGTGGCGTCTAGGTACATGATATATGACGTTGGTTTAGTGGAATCATAGTTCGGTAAAAATTTATTATTTGCCACAGCTTTTCTTTTACTACATTGAGCCACGCCTCCTCGAATACCTTTTCTAAAGAAATGCACAGTGTCCACATCGGTTAAAAGTTCAAGTTCAATACCTGTGTGACGTAACATTGCATCCCAGCTCAAAGAAGGCGCTGTCAAATAATGAGCTGGATCTAATTTGTACTGTTCTAAACACACTTTCCGAAAATTTTCAAACACATCGGTTAATAGTAAAATGTCTGATTTTAGATATAAGTCTGCATACTCTCCCAACGTTTTACATTTGAAGGTATTCCATACTTTGTTGGCTCGCTCATAATCATCGACGGAAATGGCTTCATTTGTTAATTCATTGTAAAACTTATCTTTTGAAGATAATTGTGTTTCTTCCAATTTTCCAAACGAGTCTACATAATTGTAAGGAAAAACACCTTTCTGTCTGATTAAACTGAATTTCTCATCATCTTGAAAATATTTCCTAATTTCACTACACTGGTTAGATTCTAAACTCTGGCTCAGCTTGTCGAGGGATTTGGATAAAAATCGAAAAGAGTCCACAAATTTCAATCTCAGGTATGTATCTGGTTCTTGAGGATTTGGGGATTTTTCCACGAGAATTGATTTAGAGAATGATATATACTTCTCTTTGGTTTGTGCAATCACTGAAATACGCTCCTTCTTGCATGCCAACTTCTTAATAAATAAATGACTATCATAGATCGTTAGATTGTGGAAGAAAACTGGTATGAATTTTGACACTTTATAGTTCAAATTACAGACACAATGAGCCGCAGCTCTGAATTTGCCACTCACGTGGCAATGGTCGCGAACTCTGGTTTCACAAGTCTTGAATGGTTTCTTGCAAATGTGGCAACATGTGGCGTTTTCAAATTCAGCTTTCTCTTGGTCCGTCAGAGGTAACATCTTTTTGACATGTTTTAAATGGGTATTGTACAAGTCTAGAGCTGTTTCATCCAACTTCTCAGCGAATACTTCAGCAGCATCAAGTCCTCGATATGTCACAAATTTTGAGTATTTATCGTCGAAATTGCATTTCACATAAAAAGCAGAAGAATAAGGCTGGTGTTCAGATACTTTAACTGTGAATGATTTATCTTTACAAGGTTCATTATGGTCTATGGGTTTCAGCAAACTCTCGAAATCGGCATAAATTACGAATGGAACCGGTAATTGTTTCTCAAAGTTTATGAATTTAAGAATATTTTCAGGCACAGATTCACCATATTTATTTATTCTCAATTCTGTAGATGGCAGTTTCGTATATGTATGGTTACAGTCATTTTCTTGATGCATTCTTAGCTGGTTTATTTTTCTAAACGATTGTAGACATCCATCACAAATATGTAATTGACCATTATGGATTGACTTTTGTTTTGAAACTAGTCTCGACAAATCTTGTATAAGGCAATAATGATTGTTACCTGTATCATCTGACAAAAGTAATAAATTAACGTGTGTGGCTTGTCGACATGATGTAAAATGTAATGGTCCAACGACTTCAGTAATAGTTTTCCCATCCTTGAATTCAGATTCGAGACCAAACACATTAACGGAGATATTGTTCATTTTTTCAAACTTGGTTATATCTTTTAGTTTCATAGGGAATTCTAAGCCTCTAAAATTCAGTAAAGTGTCATAATGTGGATATGAACTTGTTTTCGTTGGATCACCTTCTGCTGGAAATATGGCTGCATTGATAGACCAAGCGAAACAAGCACTATCTCTGTTTTGTACATTTAAAACGGCTCTCTTTGATTCTATAAATTTTGGCAACTTAATATATGATGAAGCCGACATTGGTGTAAATTTATTTATCTTTACATCAAGAAACATTATACTCCTCATTGTCCATCCTGACTCCTTCTCTTGGAATTCTGATGCTTGTACAGTCATTTCTTCTCTAAATTCTTCAAAGATCTGATGCAAGTCCGTTGATATAGTGATTATTTTATTCTTAGTATTAAATGACTTAATATCAGATAATTTCTTTTCAGGTATTTCATAAAGTCCAAATAATTCAAAATTAATCTTAAGGACCTGGTACTTCTGTAAGTATTCACTAATTTTATTCAAAACTTTCTGTTTAACTTCTTTCAGAAAATCAGAATAATCGATATGACTTCTATGACTGCTAAAACGGTAACTACCGATCCTGCTTTTAAATGCGCAATGAAGTTTAGCAACGCCATCTTCCAAATTACATGCAATAGGTCGATTAATTTTTTTTCTATCAATCATAAACATATCATTTAGGACAGGGCATCTATTATTATTAATATGCCGTTGTAAATTAAAAGCTGATAAAAAGTTACTTCCACAATATTGACAAGTTTTTGAACCACTCGAAGAATTCTGCTTTCTGTTGATACCACTCGTAGAAGGTATACTATCAGGACGTAGTTTTCCAATATTATTCCCAAACTGCTCACGATAGGACGATTTATTTTTTTTCTATCAGTTTCAAACAAATCGTTCAGGACAGGACATCTACTATTATTAATATGTCGTTGCAAGTTCGAAGATAATGAGAAGTTACTTCCACAATATTCACAAGTCTTTGGACCGCTCGAAGAATTCTGTTTTCTGCTAGGAATACTCTGCTTTCTATTAACACCACTTGTAGAAGGTATACTATCAAGCTTTTGTTTTTTATTCGACGGCTCACAGGTCACACGTTTTCCATTATTTAGAACTGGACAATATTGGCGAATATGTCGAACTAAGCTGCTCTTGTTTGAAAGAACTTTCTTGCAGTGTTCACACTTCATTGTTGTACAATAAATTATACAGTACTGAAGAATGTGCTTTATCCCAGCATTATATATCGTAAAATCAGTCGTAGGGGAGGGGGACCGTTGCCATGACAACAACTGCTTACCACATGGTATCCTAGATCACATCTGGTGAACACGTGTTCGACATCTGGTGAACAGATGGTACACAATCTAAAAATAGATCGATGACTCATGACATCTGGATGGTAATTAACTTTAATTAATTCAACATATCAATTAAGGCGTGACGTCATACAACAGATGGTATGCAGGTGTTTGATGACTCATAGTAAATATCTACAGACATGTCTGGACATGTTTAAACTTGTTTGTAAAATAAAATACATGGAATATGTTTAATTTCTTTTATTTTTTATGACATTACAAAATTTTCATAAAGTTGAAATACATTTGACAGAGAATACATACATTTAGATTTTAAATGGTAGAAACATCGAGGTTCTGAAAAATTGAGTGGTGGATGTTCTTCTAACTCGTATACTGGTGCTAATGAATACTTTTCTATGTATGCAGCTTTTTCTTTTCCTTTTACATAAATTTCTTCATCATATTCGGTTAACTCTCGGATAATTTTCCCAAAATTGAAGTATGGAGTGTTTCCTTCATTCCAATGTATACCATGGTAATTATTTGTTAACCAATTAACTTGCTTTTCTAAATCAGGTGGTAGGCATTTTACAGAATATGGTGGCCTGAAAATATAGTGAGCTATTTTATGACCATCATATGCGGCTAGTTCCTTAACAATAAACTTTTTTTTTCTGCTTTGAACCCTTGTACATCCAAAATTAATGGCATATTTTTATATTTGCCAATTTTCTTGTCACAAAAACTTTTAAACTATATAGTTCCACCGCTTTCTTTAAATCTCTAATTTTTTTCTGATGCTCTCTCAGTGCGTTTCTGTACTTAGAGTTCATTGTAAACTAACTCGGCAACCTACATCAATGTTCCTTAAGTAGGCTAGACCTGTCTGACAATTTTTGTTAGTGGATTATACCGGAATAGACGTATCACTGGGAATATTTTCACTTGTTTCGAATTCAATGCGCATAACGACAGATCCCGATTGAATAATTTCTTTTTGACGAGAACAGTCGATGTGAGTTATAGGCGAAATAGATTTGAATTCTTCAGGTGTGAATATAGGTTCATTTCCGGTTTCATAGTATGAATCTTGAAAATCCGAGAACATTTCATATAATGCCGCACATTTACCGTCTTTAAAGTCTAAATATAAATCATTGTAAGGATATCTTTCAGAATTTAAAAATACTCTTATATTTGTAAGATTACAGTTATCAAACGTACTCATATTAGAAGTTACTTTATTCTTTTTATTAGTTTGGAAGGCCACTACAACATATCGAGGTGTTTCTAACTTCGTGGTAGTTTTCACAGGCCAAGTATGTCTTGTAGTCTGAGAAAGTGAGGGATATTCTACAAGTTCCCAACTTCGAAATGAAAGTAATAATTCGCCATTTTTGTCTAAAATATTAGTTAAAGCCAGCTGCTGTGGTATTCCCACGGAAACATGTGGTACTCTCCAAAAAATCTTATCAATATTAATTTTAGGTTGCTCTGTATCATCAACACTAGTTACTGCATCTAAATCATAACTACTTCGAATTAAGACCAGTTCTTGTTTCATATTTAATATAATTTGTTTGTAATCTTCGAAAAAGCCCATTAACATTTTAAGTGGAATGCAAACATTAAATTTATTACTATTCGGTAATATGGTGGCTTTAGGAAACCAACCAGCATTTTGAAGTTTAATGCTTTCACCTGAATTAAAAGATAAAAAGCCCTTAAGAGTAGATGTTAGTCCCACATTCCGATTTGAATCTATGACAACGCCATTTAACTCGTATCGAATTTCTCTAAAGAGATAACTGAAGGCGTTATTTATCAATTTTAACTTGGTAGCTGGTGATCCATCGTCCTTTGTCAGACTTCCTTCTAAGTATAGATGACTTTTACATAGTAAAGTATAAGCATCCAATTCTTGGATTGGAATTCTAATTTCATCATTATAATCAAATTTTCCTGCTAGGAAAGGTTGATAGTTGTGGTACTCATAGTTAGAAACGGAATTATCTATGAGAGGTTGTTGTGTAACATTTAAAATATCCATTATATAAGTAATTCAAAACCGAGAGATTTTAAGAAAAGTTTATTCTCAGGTGTTACTAGACTAACCTTCTTCCTATTACTGGCTAAATGTTTGCTTTTAGATCGCCTTTTATAAGTGCGCTTAGCAACTACACTTGGAATGTGATATTTATTATAGCGGACCACCATTAGGATAACTTTTTTAAATGCAGTCTAACCGTGATGGTTTCTTTACGGAAATTGACAAGATTGCCGTCTTAATCGAGTATTTTAATAGTAATTGAGTTGATTGTCCTAACGCTTACAGGGAAGTATAGAATGTTTAGAGGCGATTCCACTATTTTATAGCCTGAAGCAACGGTTGGGAAAAACTGGTGTATTATGTGAACAGGTAATCCATTAGAATAAGAACCAGTGGCAATATTACAGTCAATACACAGAGCATTCACCTTAATGATTTGTACTGGAAAGTCAGATTCGTTTAGTTCGTTAGCTTTAAGAATCCTTTTCTCAAATCCCAAGAGACGTCCTATAGAGTTTTCAGATGTAAAATTGATGTCAACATTTGTCTTTATTTTAACCTTCGAAGTAATACGATTTGGAACAATATTAATATAAGCAGGCTTGTGAATTATTTTTTGCAGATAATTGTTAATATCGCTAATTTCATAGGCTCCAACAGGAATGGTCGTGGTAATAGTCCCTTGAGTGAATTTGTTGTTTGTTTCGTCGATGTTTGGTATAACATTAAAAGTCTCAAAATTTGTTAAACCGATAACGTAATCGGAATTATCATCCAAATATATAGGTGGATTAAAATCAGCTGTTAGGATGGACGAATTTCCCGAGAGTGAAAAAGTTAGGGACATGTTGCACAATTCAATGGTATACACATAATAAAGACATTTCCTTTATTTACATTCATTATATAAAAATTTCAGACATAGTTGTCCACAATTAATTGAATTATATTTCTGAATTTGATCATAATTATAATTAACCTTATTCAAGCTACTATCGCTATAGAAATAACTTATTAATTTTTTCGGTGGTCTTAAGTTTCCATAACTATCGAAATAAATTATTGAGTTCTTTTTCTTCACATATGCTGTCCAGTGAGTGCCTGATCCAGATGAATCATCTAAATTTATTATACCACATTCATTTTTTCTTATCTTCATTGGCAACGCATCTTTCATAAATAAACCACGAAAGTTTGGAATATGTAAATCTTTAGCATATTTCATTAATTCTATATTGGTTGATGCTCTGCGAGGTAGCTTTATTGGAAGTTTTTTTTAAAAGGTGCTAGGTATAATCCCATGCCTTTCTTGTAAGGTCGTAAGTACAATCCTTTTCCTATTGCAGCCTGCTCCATAGCTATGTTGTGTCTTTTATCTTCCTCGAGTTTTTCTTTTGCGGCCTTTGCATCATTAACTGCTTTTGCAATTCCTGCATCACCACCTCCTATACTTCCTAAAGCACCTAATGCTGCAAATATAGGTAAAAGGAAAGGTAGAAAACCACCTGTTTTTGGTATAGGAATAATCCGTTTCTTTGGTAAAGACAGTTTTGTTGTTCCTTTGATGTTAAAGCTTGTTTGGCGACTTTAATAAGATTATTAGAATTACTGCTTTGAATGCCACGTCGCGCTCGTTGTACTGCATTATTAAAACTTAACGTATTCTTACGCACTCCCCTACCATGTTTCCGATTGGGGCGTTTCTTTCTGCGTAAGCCCATTCCAAGTTTAGTTTTTGCTTTCATAGTGCCAGCCACACTTAATGCGGTAATTTTTTCACCAACTGAAGAATCACTTGCTTTAAATCGCTGATAAGCTTTTTCTGCCAACACTTTATCTGCTTGATGTCTGCTCGTTAAATCCTTAGAACGTGAATATGCGATATCATGCTCCTTACATGCCTCATCTAATAGGTTGACACCAGTATCACCTCTTGCAAGTCGTTTAGATAGTTTTGTTCCTGGGCCACAATAGTTGTAGCCTGGTATATGTAATTCGAAAGGTAGGTTATTAATAAGACTATTAACAAAGCCTGACCCTGTCTTTGCTCGTCTTCGTTTACGATTAACTGTTGGTGTGTTGTGTACAAGCATTATATAACCTATCGAAGGTTCTATATGTAACTGGTTTTTTCGACAATGTGCAATCTTATAAATAGTGTTGATGAATGATTGGTGGTACAGTTCCTTATATGCAGTTTTACGATGAAGATTGAAAAGCAAAGTGTTACGTTACCAATCATTAACCAGGACGTGTCTTCATTGGAAAATAATTATCAAAAGCATGGTAAACTATTTGGAGGCTTATCCAAGCGAGCATTGGTTGTGGGGAGTAGTGGCAGCGGAAAAACAAATTTATTGGTTACACTACTTTCGCATCCCAATGGACTCCGATTTGAGAATGTTTACTTATATTCAAAGTCCTTGTACCAACCAAAATATGAATATTTGAGAAAATTATTGAAACCCATGAAAGAAATAGGTTATTTTGAGTTTAATGATGGGGAAGATGTTTTATCAGCTCAAGAGATCAAACCCAATTCGATTATTATTTTCGATGATGTAGCTTCTTGTAATCAAAATATTATGCGAGCTTATTTTTGTTTTGGACGCCATAAGAATACTGATTGTCTTTATCTATGTCAGACCTATTCATCGATTGAGAAAAGATTAATAAGGGACAATGCTAATTTAATAGTTATGTTTCATCAGGATAATACAAACCTCAAGCATATTTATGATGATCACGTAAGTGTCGATATGTCATTTCAAAAATTCAAAGATCTTTGTTCTTTATGCTGGCGAGAACCATATGGATTTGTAGTGATAGATAAGGACTGTGCAATAAATAATGGGAGGTATAGAAAAGGATTTGATAACTACATTACACCATAAGATATATAATACATAAATGCGTTGAGTGAAAGACAGTGTTTGTTAATATTTCACAGTGCAAAGATGGATAAAAAATTAGCTAAAGAGCTAATAAAAACTAGAAAATCAGTGAGACAAAAATATCTGTCTCTAAAATCTGATATCGCACAGTCACAAGCTCAGCTGGAAAAAGGTTATAAGCCCATTACCGAACCATTACAAAAATTTTTGCAAAACATAAAATCTGAGGTAGTACTTAAAAAAGAGCCTGACGAAACTGAACAAACCAAAACTCCTAAACAAAGGTACATCTCTACACCTAAAAAATCACCAGTTAATATTTTAAATAAATATATGCCTGCATTACCTATGACAGGATTTACTTTTTTGGAGGATACTTATCAATTTGATCCAACTAATGCACAGAATTCTACTGTTGTTGATGAGCAGAATAGTAGCGATTTAATTAATGAGGAGGTTGAAAGAAGTCGCATATACATGCAAGAATTGTCAAAAACCAAGTCTTACGAAGAATATCTTGATGCATATGATCCCTTACCTAGAACATATATTGATGAGTCCGTACGAGGAGATGAAGCGGCAAATGATCGCATATATGGCGTAACACATGATCATGTAACTGAAAAATTTCAAATAGGTGATTCCGAATTAGAGATTGTTGGTAAAGACATAAAAGTGAAAAATATAGTATATCCTGGCACCGTTGGACTGTATGAATTACTGTTTAAGAAAAGTCCTAAGGCGTTTAATCAGACAGAATTAGATCATTATATGGATATATTAAAACGCACCAATACCTATCGCAGAAATTTCGATCCTAACGAGCAAATTCAGCACAAGAATACAGCAAAATATAGAACTATAATTCGACCATATTTAGTAGATAAAGGTATACTGAAATCTATGACGAAGACTTTTCAAAGAACATCATCATTCTCCAAACCAGTACCTCCAAATACTAGATCTCAAAGTAATATTCGTCCTAGAACTCAATCATTTAAGCAGCCTACAAGAGGTGGAATGCTGGACTTGTCTAACAAAAAAATATCGATTACGTATATTATGATGATCCCAATGAGTTAATAGATAGATTAAGGCTTCTAGTGGCTTCCCAGATGGCTGGAAATGATGGACATAAAATGGAACTCCTCTCAATAGTCTCAGAATTGCGTGAATTACATATTATTAAATAATGGTCACATATCATCATCTGTTCAGTATAAATCTAGCCAGTAAAGGTAACACAATGCCTATAGATAAATTTGGTAGACATATGTTTGCGTACAATATTAAACCTTATCCCACGTCATCGTTTTTAACTGCACATACAGATGCTAGTACTTTATCTAGCCTATGTCTCATACAAATTCGAGGTGTGGCACAGAAAATACCAAAGAATCTTCGAACTTATACATTTTATGTATTAGATGATGGTACTGTAACATATACGATACCTATTTCAGGTATAATTGAAAGCATAAATTTACCTAATACCGTTACAATGTTTTTAAACAATGACAATTATGATCCAGACAATAAAAACTTAAGTAAAGGAGATAATCTTTCATTTTCGCTTCCACAAGTAGATCCTGTAGAACCGCTTTTTGTAGAAATTGTACTTCGCTGTCCATTAGTGAAGAATGAGTAACATAAAGTTAGAAGTAGTTAATGAATTACATAAACCAGCCAGAAAAAATTTTCGAAGAAGACATGTGATTATTAAAGGACTAAATGACCTTATTCAAGCTGATCTGGTTGAAATGATTCCGTATGCTAAAAATAATAAAGGCAATCGATATATTCTTGTTGTTATAAATGTATTTAGTAAATTTGTATGGGCTCGGCCAGTTAAGAGAAAAAGCGGAAAAGATGTAACAGACGCGATGCAAACAATTTTATTAGTAATGAAAATCAAGCCGAAAAACCTTCAGACAGATATGGGTAGAGAGTTTTACAATAAACCATTTAGAGAATTAATGAATAAATTTAAAATTAACCACTACAGCATTTTCTCCAATTTAAAAGCTAGTATAGTAGAAAGAGCAAATTGTAGTTTAAAAAATTTAATGTGGCGGTAGTTTAGTTTTCAAGGAAACTACAAGTGGTTAAATCTTTTACCAGATATAGTTAAACAATACAATAACGCAATCCACCGCACTACGCAGAGAAAGCCGATAAACGTTACTGAAAAAGATGAAAAATATTTATTACAACATGCCTATGGATATTTAAAGACTGTAGATCCACGTAAAAAGAAATTCAGTAAAGGTGAACATGTAAGAATAAGTAAATACCGAGAAGCTTTCTCGAAGGGGTATACTCCCAATTGGTCAAATGAAGTTTTTAAGATATGGAAAGTACGCAATACAAATCCCACCACTTACATTTTGGAAGATCAAGAAGGAGAACAAATTGAAGGAGGCTTTTATGAACACGAACTCCAGAGCGTTAAATATCCAAATATTTATTTAGTTGAGAAAGTTTTAAGAAGAAAAGGAGATAAGCTATATATAAAATGGTTAGGCCTAGACAAGAAACACAACTCTTGGATAAATAAGAATGAATTAGTATAAACATGTAAACATTTGTATGTACAAAACTTAAATAAAACAAATTTCATTTATTATATGTTTTTTATTTCAAATCTTTCATCAAATATTTTACATCTATGATTTTTATCTAAAATTAAGTTAAGTACATAGGAGGCTTCTTTGATTCTTCTGTGAAAGCGCAGTCTGTCCACCACCATAAATTCCCAATATTTTTTTCTAGATGAATTGTATGCGTAGCTCCATGTTATAAGATGGTGAACTTGATTATTTTTCTCGTTAAATGTTACTTTTTTCATTGTGACCTTGTACTACATTCCGTTTCAAAGATCTTTGGATGCATATAAATTAATTCCAGAATCATGCACACGTTTTGACTGTTTGGATTGCCTTTAATTATATTTAAAGCATTTTCAAAAACATTACCACTCTGGTTTTGCAGTCCATCTTGTAGAATCTTGAAGTAATTTGCAAATTGTTGGTTTTTAATCATTTCCAGTCTATAGTTCACTAGCGGCTGTATTTCAAATAAACAACACATCGATTCATAGCCCAAGTATATGTAATTATTCTCCTTTGAAATTTTTATTACTAGAGCATCTGAGAACTCTTCAAAATTTATGGAAAATTTATCTTCATGTATTGCATCCGTTTTTCCATTGTAATACAGGTAATTCATTATTGTTCCTTGATGGGATAAAAACCTCTTCCAATCGGGTTAATCGAAAATCACTTGATCGCCTTTATTTCCTGACAGCTTTACACAGGCGGTGAAACAAGAATCGTAATAAGTCCGACTGCAGCAAATTTGCATGCTGATTTATTTAACTTAAATGAACTTTCACCAATCACCACATTTTTTGGAATATTATCTTTGAATTCACTTGATGGTGTGTCAACTACACTTGCTGTATATTGTTCAGGTACATATTCGGTGAAACTGAAGGATGCAGACATTTTGAAGACTAATACTCTTAGATATGTGTCGTGAGTTATATATTCCATTACCCCCACCACTAGTTACCATCTGGTGGTCATGCCCTGAAATAGTTCATCTTACCATATTTTACAAGTTTAAACATGTCTAGACTTGTTTGGACTTGTTTTCCCATCAGCATCTGTTGCTATGAGCATCCCCCACCTAAGATTATTATATCCTTAAACGATATATAAAGCATATGCAATTTTGTGTCTTTCTGAGTATACAACAAAGTAAATATGATTGATACTCTTCCTGAAGAACTAGAACTAGACAGTGAATCTATAATAGAGAAGAAGCATGAAGTTAATAGTTTACAGTTTGTGCAGAACTGGGCTTACCAATATGTATGCCTAATTCAGAACTGGGCTCACATTATTTCAGCATTTATTGGTTGAAAAAGAAGCAAAGACATTGTGTATGAGTTGTTTTTTTGATGTGGTTGCGGACTACAACACAAACATCGAAAGTTCTCAGATATCTCAACACATAACAGACTATGCTGTGGAATTGGTTTGCTGCACGTGTGGAAATCCGCTTTTTACGTACTGTCTAACACGTTTTTGTATTTTCTGTAATACCATTTAAGTTTTTGTGAAAATTGATATTTTATTGTTAACACCCTGTACATTAATCAGTTTATCATCTTTTATGAATCAATGTCTTTTCTATGTACTTGTATAATTGTAAAATTTTTAATAAATATTTGTAAAACTATATGTGATTTATTTTGAGTTTAGTTTCATGGACTATCACTTAAAAATAAGTAATATTTATTTACTGGGCTAATTTTACATTTATTTTATGCTATCTCTATAAGACTTCATACGCTGTAATTTTTAACCAAGCAGAAGGTCGCTCTAATTAGTCAACTTCAGATGTTACAATGATTGCGTCATGCTTTGCTAAATGTAACATTATTCATTAAATACTTAAATTAATCCTTTTAAAATATGAATAGAAAGTAAACGCCGTCTTGAATGTGGCGGGCGTTTTGTGTTCAATTCAATGCTTCTAAGAATATTTCTGTGAAATAAAAATACTGTGTAATAGTGCGAAGTGGTAGTAATGTTTTCTTGGCAACCTTAAATGTACCGTGAACTGTGCTTTGCTGAATGTAACATTATTCATTAAATACTTAGCGTGTTTTGACAATGTGGTGGGTGTTTTGGAGTTCAGTTCAGTGCTTCTATGAATATTTTTGTGAAATAAAAATACTGTGTAATAGTGCGAAGTGGTAATAATGTTTATGTTTTCTTGGATTAGCACTGAATTACAGGTATTTTTTTTAATTTATAAGTTTAATGCCAGTATTCATGGGTGGTTTGAAATGCACATTTTTTTATATCAGATATAACGAAAAGCCAAAAACCGTCCATTTTGTGAGAAACTAGTCAGTTATCAGACAACTGCAAAAACATTGTGAAAGGTCAAAAAATACTTCCCGTGTGAACGTGACCTTTCAAGCTTAATGTTATTACATGTGGACAGCTGCACATGGTGGGAGGGCAAAAATTAAACTGAACTTTTCACCAGATGCCGTGAGTCATCGATCTATGTCTGGTATTGTCGTGATAATCTAACCTTTGGTTCCACCAGCCAGACAGGTCATTCGCCTTTCACCAGATGTTATGAGTCATAATCTATTTTTAGATATGAATCACTGACAGATGTCGAACACGTGTCATGAGTCATAATCTATTGCGCTCCAGTTGCTTTCCCATAGGTTTTGATTGGCTGAACACAAATGTTCAGTGATCCGCTCCGGCTCCAGCTCCGAGGTTCTCTCATTAGACACCTACTTATATATATATATTATATATATATATATATATATATATATATATATATATATATATATATATGTTATATAATATTACACGCTATCTTATTGCGACTTAGCCATAATAAACCTTCACAGGTATATCATATTTCACGATAACAGCTTCTCTTATTAATTGCTTATCTTCAAGATATCATATTACACCTTTGTTTCTCATAACTTGTACATACTGCAGAACTGCAATTCCTTTGTTATATATTTTGCTTACTCAGGTTCTGTATGTTATAAATATGACTAAACACGCTTTGTTGAATCAGTTATTAAACTCAGTTAGAATGCAACACTTCTAATTTATTATTATATTCCTTCTCCAAGAGCCAAGGTTGGCTCCATTTAAGTAAATAAAAGTTTTTAAAAATTCATTCATGTGAACCGTGATCTAACATTGGCGCAGTCGGTAGGATCCGTAAACATCATCAGAACAAGAAGCCTAACTGGTAGTGAAGCGTAAGAGAACAAGGAGAACATCTGCAGAAGGTGCCTAACTAGTACGTGTACATCTACGAGAACAAGGAGACCTTCCTCACTGGTGGTGGCGGATCCCAATCCCTTGACGGACGAAGAACCTACCCATGGAAACGAAACTAACGTAAGTCATTATAAGAATCATCTCGTACCATTTTATTATTTTATTATTTTTCGCAACTTATTTTATTAAAAGTGTATTATACTGCTAATACACTCGGCGCACAAAGCCAGTTCTATTGTCAAAGTGAAATCCATTCCTTTACAAACGCAACGAAACAAGTTCATTTAATTTTAAGTTTATTTATTTTCGTATTATACTGCTAATACGAAACATTGTGTATTATACAGTTAATATACAATCCATTTACGCACGCAACGTAACAAGCTAATTTTAATTTAATTTAAGATCGTATCATACTGCTGATACGCAACCAATTTTTGTCCAAATAATATTTAAATACAAAAAGCAAAATGCCAGATAGAGCTCAACCAGCGCCAGTTCAACCAGTGCCAGTTCAACCAGTGCCACCGGCACCAACCGAATAACAACTACAACAGCAACAACTACAATAACAACAACAACAACCTCAACCAGAGCAAATTGAGCCTTACAAGCTCTCTGAGATATTTTCTCTAATACCTGAATTCGATGGCAATGCCATTAATTTACAAACATTCCTCAACTCCTGTCATTGCGCCCAAAGCATGGCAATTGGAGATCAAAAAATTCTTTTGACCGTCCACATAAAAAATAAATTGAAAAGCAAAGCCGCCGAATTAATAAATTCTCGCAACCCTGGCACCTGGCCAGAAATCAAAGCACTATTGGAAACCCACTTTGGGGATTCCAGAGATCTAACGGCCCTGATTCAGGACCTGCAGCGCATTCACCAATTGCCAGGTGAATCCGCTCTAACATTTATTTCGCGTTTACAAACGCACAATGCTAAAATGCACGCCGCAGTGCAAAAGCAAAATTTAACCACAACGCAAAGAGCTGCACAATCAGATCTCATCGAAACGATGACCTTAAACAATTTATTAACAGGCTTAGAACCGAATTTAGGCCGCATCATACGTGCTAGCAATCCTCCTAGCATACTGAAAGCCGTAAGCAGAATTCGTAGAGAGCTACAACTCTCCTATTTCGAACAACAGAAATTTCCGAAAAATAGTCCGGTCAAAAATCCCACTTTACAACAAAAACGACCCATTTCAAATTTCCAACAAAAATTCTGTTCATTTTGCAAACGCAATGGACATGTCATAAGCGAATGCCGCACAAGGCAACAATCGCAAACAATGCCGTCAACTTCGCAAAATTTCCAACGACCAAATTACCCAGGAAATTCAAGTTTCCAAAACTTTTCACAAAACAATCAATTTATTCAGAGGACATTCCCTCAAAACCAACCTAATCAACCTCAAAATAGGCCCTCAGCTATAAGGCCGAATCCAAACTTTAACCAACAAAGACCGTCAGCTATTCAACCTAACCCGAATTTTAACCGCTTTAACCAGCAAAAAGCTCATCATTTAAATTACGAACCTTACGATAATTATGCCGATCAATTTAATCAATACAATGACTATTCACCCGATTATCAAAATGTAAGTGACAGTTATGAAAATTACGATTTAGAAAACGCTCAAAGCTTTTCAGAGAATTATACAGCTAATTCCCCATATGACCAGTACGAGAATTATACTGCTAATTCTTAAACGCCACAGGAGGATTATACTGTTAATCCTCAGGATTTTCGATTAGATCCGGAGTACCCCACGGATACTCCAACACAGCAAACAGACCAATTCGACCAAATAGCAAATCAAATACGAACGATGAATCTCAACGACAGTTTCGACCCGTCGCTGAACTTCCCGGAACAAGGGTTCATGTAGAAACGCTATCACACTCATTGTTGACCGTAAATTCAAAAAATCTATACTACATTAAAGACATCACAAACGAATTCAAAATTCTAATCGATACTGGAGCAGGTATCTCTATCTTTAAACCAAAAACAGCGGAAAATTACAAACGGAGATTTTCAGAAAACGTAATTATACAAGGTATAACCGATCAGAAAATTACTATTAGTGAATCTGTTCTTATACCCTTCACTGATAACGACCCACATAAAGTTTACATCTACGACCTAGATATCAATTTTGATGGACTGATAGGAGCTGATTTCCTAGAGCACTATCATTGTATCGTCGACATAAGAAATAAACAATTAATAACCAATTTCAAAACGGTACCACTTTTCAAAGTAACCGACGATTCGTCGAAACCCGAATACAACAAAATCCAATCAAACCACAACCCTAATCAAAATAAGATCCAAATTGAAGGCCGTACCGAAAAAATTTATAAACTAAAATGTAACCTTAGAAACACTGACGCTATTTTGCAAGCGCAAGAGAATGAAAAAGTCCGTTTACCTAATGCTCTTGTTAAAGTAAACGAAAACGGAGAATTTTTAACAACAATAATCAATGCTAATGTCATCCCGAAGACTGTCGATTTTTCCAATTTAAATTTAGAACCTTTACAAAAATTTAAGTCAATTTTTAACTTAAACACGCAAAATTCTGACCAACACCTAACGACGGACAGATCCTTCGAAATCAGGAACGAATTGCGCTTGGATCATCTAAACGAAGAAGAGGCCGAAATAGTAACGCAGCTTTGTTTAGACTTTCAAGATATATTCTATTTAGAAGGAGACAATTTGACTTTTACCAACGAAATCAAACACCCTATTGACACCGACAATTTCCGACCGATATTTACGAAATCGTATCGTTATCCTCAGGTCCATAAAGAAGAAGTTAAGTCCCAAGTATCGAAAATGTTAAGTCAAGGTATTATTCAACCCTCAATCTCACCTTGGTCCTCTCCTGTCTGGGTAGTTCCCAAAAAACTGGACGCTTCTGGTAAACAGAAATGGCGCGTTGTAGTCGACTACCGCAAACTCAACGAGGTTACAATTGGTGACAAATATCCTCTGCCCAACATTTCCGATCTTTTAGACCAACTTGGCAAATGCCAATATTTCACAACTTTAGACTTGGCTTCTGGTTTCCACCAAATTGAAATTAATCCCGCAGATATTCAAAAGACTGCTTTCACAGTTGAGAACGGTCATTATGAATTCGTGCGAATGCCATTTGGACTCAAAAACGCTCCATCAACTTTTCAAAGAGTTATGGATAACATCCTGTTAGGTATTCAAAATGAACGATGTCTCGTCTACATGGGCGATATTATTATTTACTCCCCTACAATTCACGAACACATTTCCCGTCTAACTGAAGTCTTTAAACGCCTTCAAAAAGCCAACCTCAAAATTCAACCAGACAAGTGCGAGTTTCTCCGCAAGGAAGTCGCTTATTTAGGACACCTAATTACAAAAGACGGCGTAAAACCAAACCCTTCGAAAGTTGACGCTATCTTAAATTTTCCTCAACCGAAAAATCCAAAAGAAATTAAATCATTTCTAGGCTTAGCCGGATATTATAGGCGCTTTATTCCTAATTTCTCCAAGATAACCAAGCCTTTAACAAAACTACTACAAAAAGACGTACCATTTCTCTTCAACAATGATTGTATAAATTCTTTTCAAAATTTGAAACAAACATTGACGACAACTCCGATATTAATCTACCCTAATTTTGACGAACCTTTCGTTATAACCACTGATGCGAGCGCATTTGCCATCGGCTCGGTGCTGAGCCAGGGGCCTATTGGCCTATGCTTCTAGAACCTTGTGCAGCGCAGAAACTAAGTATTCAACGATTGAACGCGAGCTTTTATCGATAGTATGGAGTGTAAAGCACTTTAGACCATATCTGTACGGTAGAAAGTTCAAGCTTGTCACCGACCATAGACCACTCACCTGGCTATTCTCTATAAAAGATCCAGGAAGTAGACTTGCCCGTTGGCGACTCAAATTAGAAGAGTACGACTATGAAATAATTTATAAACCCGGTAAAATCAATAAGAACGCGGACGCACTTTCCAGAATCAAAATTATCATTTTTCCGAATGTTCCAAATTCTATTCAAAAGTTCTAGCCGCGAATGACGAAGAGTCAGACGACGACGAAAACCCAGACGATAACAACGAAATCACTAACGAACAAATTTCCCGAGAATTTGAAACTTTCACCAACCTATATAAAACAACATCTTTAATTGACTATTCGAAAATCAAAGCCTCGAACAAACAACTTCTGTATCGAGAACATAAAGATATAACCTTCTTCCAACAAAATAACTTACAAGACCTACATCACAAAATTATTGAGGACATATTCGAAGAAAACTCCGAACTTCATAACGATAAAATCAATATTGTATCGAGCAAAACAGTCAGACATAGGAGATATTTTATCATTCCCCTACCGTTTGATATCGAATCCGTAATTGAACATTTATTTTTGGTATTATTTAAAAACCAAGATGTTCTAGATCTCTCTAAGACATACTTTGTCGAAAATAACTTAGACCTCCCCATTCTTGAAATCCTATCATTCATTTTTGCGGAAAAAGACTTAAAAGTAGTAATTTGTCAAGATATCGTCAGAACTGCCGACGAAGATGAAATTCCAATTATATTGGAGCAAAATCATTTTGGTAAAAATAATCTACACCGTGGAATAAATGAAACGATTCGAAGAATTAGAGAAAAATACACTTGGCAAGGTTTAACTAAAGACGTTGAAAATTTTATAAAAAATTGCGAAACTTGCCAAAAGACTAAAGTATGCCGGAAAAACCTTAACAACCCTCTAGTAGTCACAGAAACCCCAAGAACACCATTCGAAAGAATTAATATCGATTTATTTGAATTCCCAACTCGGAATTACGCTTTAACTATTCGCGACGAGTTAACTAAATTTACACAAGCCTATGCAGTCCCGGACAAATCCGCAAAATCCGTCGTAAATACCTTGTTGTTATACTTTCAACATTACGGCACCCCGCTAAGAATCCATTGCGATTACGGTGGCGAATTTGACAACCGTTTGCTCAAAGATCTCTGCACCCTGACGTATTCAAGCGTAGGACATCCCCAATCGAACGGATCCATAGAAAGATTTCATGCTACTCTAGCTGAAATGATAAGAATTCATAAAACTGAAAATCCGAACGAACATCCTTTCACAATTTTACCATATGCAGTAATATGCTATAACAATTCAGTAAATAAAACACACGGTTTCACCCCATACGAACTTGTATTTGGACATACGTCCAACAGACCACCTGAAACTTTGTATAACCAAAAAGAGTTAATAACCAAATACGTTAGGGATTTAAACAACAGAATATCTCACTACTATAAAATAGCCCGTAGTCGAACGCAAGCTCAAAAGGAGAAAGCGAAAGTTCGCTTTGATAGAAATGTTCCCCAAAAACGACCCGAATACAAAATAGGTGACTTAGTTTACGTAAAAGAATCACAAATCAAAAACAAATTGCAAAACAAATTTAACGGTCCTTTTAAAATAAAAGAAATTTTTCAAAATTCTGCTACCTTATTAAACCTCGAAACGAAACAAGAAACCAAAGTAAATTTTGATAGAATGAAACCATATACTGAAAATTAAATTTATTTTCAGGTGTCTCCTGCTGTTCGGATCAGCACTCTGTCAATACAAAATTATCCCAATCAATAACACCGTTGGTGTATACTACCACCAAGACACGGACATCGTGGTGACAAATGACAAATGGACTCTACTAGTGCATAAAAACATTTCATCCCTCAAACTAGCTTTTGACAAAAATCAAAATATCTTAGACAGAATCCTGTACACTCTCCATAATGGTGATCATAAGTCAATTATTTTTACGAGTGAAATTAAAACAGACTTTAACCTTTTAACACAAATATCCAACTCTATAAAAATGAAATTTGACGAAATCTTTTCAGATACAAAAAGATATAAACGAGGAATACTTAACGGTATCGGTACAATATTCAAATCCATAACTGGTAACCTAGATGCTGAAGATGGCCAGTACTATACTAATTGTATAAATAAACTAAATAATGACGAACATCAATTGGAAAACTTAATCACAAATCAAATTTCAGTTACAACTTCTGTTATTAAAAACTTCAACTCGACTATACAAAAATTACAAATTGACGAGGAAACCTTTAACAAAGATCTCGAAGAAATAGAACACACAATTCAAACAATGACTCAAGCTATCGAGGCTGCTCACATGAAACTAAAATTTTTATACATTTCCGAACAATTAATGGCAAGCTATTTGTATATCGAAGATAATTTAAACGACATTCTAAATTCAGTAACATTTGCCAGACTAGGAATCATTCACACGTCAATCATAACCCCTAATCATTTGGTAACAGCATTACAAGAAATTTCACAGAGCTTACGAAGGAACAATTTGCCTCTCCCCATTAAATTATCGGCAGTTGCTAAGTATTTGGATATTATTGAATTACAAGCGTTTCAAATGGATTCTAACTTAGTATTTGTTTTAACAATACCACTTGTTGAACCCCAAAATTATAACACCTATCGCCTATATCCTATCCCGATACTTGATAACAGAACTGGTCTACATCACATTTTATCTATTTCACAAAAATATATCGCGAGAGATGATGATTCTTTGATGTACATACCTATACAAAATTTGAAAGAATGCAAACCACTTTATTTTGGAACCAAACTATGTTCGAACCTGTTTGCCTATCCTATCGACCAAAATGCCATATGTGAAGCCAGAATACTAAAACCATTGCCAAAACTTCCAGAGAACTGTCAAACTTCCTTCATTATTAGTCAGGGATACAACGTCCAAGAACTTGAAGACAACACATGGCTAGTAATTAATTCCGAACCACTTCACATTACCATCAACTGTCCAAAGAGAGAATCCACAACAGAGTTAATCAACAAAAATTCCATCATCAAACTACAACCAGGATGTTACGCCTATGCAGGCATTACTAGAATACAAGCCAGTGCCAAAGACTTTTCCGAAATTAAGGACAATTCACATCCTATCCAAATTCCTTTTGAATGCTGTAATCACATGCCCGACAAAATCGAAATTCCAAAATTAAAACCTCTCAAATTAAACAATCTCGACGTAGAAGACCTAGATATTGCTAAAAACAAATTGGACCAATATTCCAAAGACTTGGATGACCTCATAAATGAACCTTTTGTGACCAAACACATATCTTGGTTCACATATTTCATAATCACTCTCATCATCCTATTAGTTCTACTTTACATAACTTGTAAATGCAGAAGAAGAAGATGTGGAGCATTGCGAATCCAACCCTCAACGGATAACCCTCCTTCACCTCCTTCAGAGCGAAGCAGAGTATTTACCAAATTTCCTAGACTGATCCCTCCAAGAAAGCGACCCGGTATTAGACCTCAAGAAGAAGAGGAGTTAACATAGACTTTCATGTGGAGTTTTACCCTTGTCTATTAATTTAGACTATTGTATTTTATCCTTATTACGTTATGTAATGTTTTATTATCGCTTACCAATTTTAACTTTTACATTATTTTATTATTTTGCTTTGTATTCACTTAACATTGTTTCAATTTATTTTTGCATTATATTCATTTAACGTTTTAACAATTTTCAAAAGTTGCTGCATAACATCAACTTTTTTTATTAAGGGGGAAGTTGTTATATAATATTACACGCTATCTTATTGCGACTTAGCCATAATAAACCTTCACAGGTATATCATATTTCACGATAACAGCTTCTCTTATTAATTGCTTATCTTCAAGATATCATATTACACCTTTGTTTCTCATAACTTGTGCAGACTGCAGAACTGCAATTCCTTTTATATATTTTGCTTACTCAGGTTCTGTATGTTATAAATATGACTAAACACGCTTTGTTGAATCAGTTATTAAACTCAGTTAGAATGCAACACTTCTAATTTATTATTATATTCCTTCTCCAAGAGCCAAGGTTGGCTCCATTTAAGTAAATAAAAGTTTTTAAAAATTCATTCATGTGAACCGTGATCTAACATATATATATATATATATATATATATATATATATACAAATATAATGAAGGATAGTCACGTCCGACTAGTTAAAGAACAATCTAAATTTAGTAGGGCTTCGGACAAGTGGGCGATGAAGTAAAACTCTTATTTACTATGCCGAGCTTTCGAAAATGTTTATTTTCTTTTTCAAGGCTACAATTAGATAATGAAAATTAGTAAAATTTAATTATAATATTATAATTGTTAACTTACTAGTAAGTTGAGGTTATAATTTAAAATTGGTGAACTTCTGTACAGACATTTTCACTATCGTACTATTAGAAATGAGCAACAATTGCTTATGATGTTTATGTAATCTATTGGTTTCATTGTTAATTGATTACTAAATAATTAAAAGATTAACACTGACATCATTCTGCTTCATGTTTTCAGAAACAGCCATGTGATGTATAGCAAAAAAACACCACAGGAACCTATGATGGCGCCATCTTGTATCTAACTGTCAAAGAACTTTTATTAAATTTTACTACGTTTACATGATGGTTTCCATCCACGGTTTTGTGGAAATATGTTGAAGTTAAACAATTTTAATTAATATTAGGTTTAATTATTATTTTAATTTGTCACACTGATCATTGTCCACTTGCACTTCTTGTTATATACCAATCACTTATTAAATTAATTACTCATTAAGAATTGCTAGGGGAGTTAAAGTTATGATTTCAGTTTGAATTTTTTTGTTAAACAATTTTTTTGTTATTCAATTGTTGATCAAAAACACTTTTTTAATATAATATTGGGTCTCATGGTTCCGTAGAACTACTATTGTTATCATTTATGCTGAGTTTTTCTTTATCCAACTTTAATATATACGAATAAATTGTACTTAAACCACTAATATCTGTCCTTTTGTTCATATTTTGTTCATCATTATTGATCTCTACCATTTCAAGAAAAAGTCTTTTTGTTAAGTTAGTTTCGGTGTGCAAGATTTTATAGTTATTAAAATTCATATGATGTCCAGTGTCTATTGAGTGTTCTGAAAGAGCACAAGTGCGTTTTCCCGTTCTGCAATCGCTTTTGTGTAAAGTCATTCGTGTATTGAGTGATCTTGATGTTTGGCCAATGTACTTTTTTTCACAATTATGACAAGGAATACTATATATCACGTTTGATTTTTTAATTGGATCGTCTTTATCTTTAAGCTTTGTGTACAGTTTACCGATATGTTTGATGTTTTTTTGTGCAATTTTTATGTTTTGTTCGTTTTTGAAGACATTAATTAATCTTGGAGACAGATCTTTTATAAACGGAATGGACCCATATGTTATTGGGATTATATTATCATTGTTATTGGTGGCTTCCGTTGCACCAACGTTATTCTGATTGTCATTATTTCTTGTATTGTAAAGCCATTTTTTTAAAAGATGTGGAGGATATGAGTTATCTAGTAAGATACGGTAGAGTCTATCAATGTTAGTATTGCGTAAAGACGAATGTGATATTTTTTGTATTCTATTTTTCATAGCTAGTACGAGATTGATTTTCATTCTTTCGGTGTGATGAGAGTTATAGTTTAGGTACCTGCCTGAACTAGTTGGTTTTATATACCAATCTAGTATCACTGTGTTATCAGGTCTTCGTATAAGTTGTGTATCGAGAAAAGGTACTCTCATATTCGTTTCCTTTTCTAATGTAAATTGTAAATGCGTATCATAGCTGTTGAAAATATTTAGAATTTCATCTATACCTGTTGCTGGTACTGAACAAATGATATCATCTACGTATTTTTTCAAGAAAGGTACTGCAAAACTGAGTTGTGGAATACATGTATCTAACAAGTCATCCATGACATACTGAGCAATTATTGGTGAAACGGTAGCTCCCATTGGGGTACCTAGTATTTGTTTATAGAAATTATTATCGAAAGTAAAGTACGTTGTATCAAAGATCAATTTAATGGCTTCTATAAATTTTTCATAAGGCATATTACAATAAGTGCTAATCGTATTCCATCTTTTTTCTATGCTATTGTTAACTAACTCGATCGGAATATTGCTGAATAATGAGACTACGTCTAAACTTATTATAACATGGTTATCTGGTAATTGTTTTTCATTTATGAATTCAGAAAAAGCAAACGAGTCTTTAATAAAGTATTCATTGTCGTTATTGTATGACCAAGTAAGAATATTTGTAATGAATTGAGCTATATTACTGTTTGGTGTATCGATGCTAGATATAATAGGTCTGACAGTTAATGTTGGTTTATGAATTTTAGGTAACCCATAGAATTTTGCTGGTACTGCATTATAAAATTTTAATTTTTTAGCCTCGTGTTCACTTATCATTTCCTCATCACTGAGTTCAGAAATAAAATTGTTAGCTTTTTGTTGAAAGGTAGAGGTAGGGTCTCTTTCTAGTTTACTATAAGAACTTGCATCGTTGAGTATATCTAGCGACTTTTCTATATAATCACTTTTATTGATAATAACGGTAACATTACCTTTGTCTGACCTAGTAATTATCAACTCTGCATGTTCTTTAAGGAACCTTTTACTTTTATTGAAAATATTATTAAAAAATGAATTTTGTTTATGTGGTTTATGAAGAAAATTTGTTAAGATGTTAGTGACTTGTGATCTAAATAAGTTTTTCTTGTTAATGTCAAAATTTGAAATTAAAAATTCTATATCTGATAATATTTTTGTTGCTGAAATGTCTTGAAAATTAGGAGGTATACAGAATTTGAAACCCAAAGATAAGAAAATTTTGATATCATCAGGGATCTCAACGTTGGAAAGATTCTTAAGCCAATTTTCTTTTACTTTTATATTAAACGTTACTTGTTGTTCAAGATTTTTTAATTTATTAATATTAATTTTTTTAATGCTATGAAATTCTTTGTTATATTTGATTGTTTGTCTTCTGATAAATTCTTGTAACATATCATTTGGTAAAATATTTTGTAAATCAATGTGAATTTGTTCAAGGGACCTTTCCAACGATTTGAGATTACCATGAGTGATTTTGATCTCTAAATTTAGTATTTTGTCCTTTAACCTTTTATTAAAATTGTTCACTTGTTGTCCCGTCCGTCCACTGTGTACATCGATGAGTGTTTCTACATTTCTAGTGTTGTTGATAATATGAGAGGGTATTACTCCTTTCTTTCTGCATTGTAAGAGGAAAATTTTTCTGTTTTTAGAAGCTGCCAATTTGATGTGTAAATTCGCCAAATTTTTTAATTTTACCATAGTTTCGTTACCGAATTGTTCACCAATAACTTGGTAAAACCCCATTCCTATAAAAATAATGAAGGATAGTCACGTCCGACTAGTTAAAGAACAATCTAAATTTAGTAGGGCTTCGGACAAGTGGGCGATGAAGTAAAACTCTTATTTACTATGCCGAG
>OW386285.2:202185893-202361535 GCA_936432065.2 Rutpela maculata | reverse complement strand
CCCCTGAAGTACTGACAAACGTAATAACAGAATTTTAATCATAGGTTAGGTTATTGCGAAGCACAAGGGGGATCAATTTTTGAACCTGAATTAAGATAAATTTTTTATTTCATTTTATTATTTTAGTTTTTATTTGTTTTTTGTACAGAATATGCTTTATTTCGAATTAGGATTTCTTTTAGTTTTCATTTATTTTTTATAGAGAATATCAGTTTTATTTTTATCAGACCGGCGAACTAACTGACCACAATTTTAAAAACAATGTAATTAATTTCATACATTGGCCTAATGAAATTGGATGTATGAAATAATTTTAAAATATCGGGAATACATTCGAATTTATTACGAAATCTACTAATAACGATGTGCACCCTACTCTTTGATAATGAGTACCTGGCTGGTCCTGTCATGAACGCAACGTACGCGCCGCGCTGAGTAGATGGTGGGGACACCGCCTGCCAGAGTCGACGGAGGGGGAAGTAAACGAACATTGGTCATCACAAGTTTTTGTTTTGTGACGATATTAACTTGACATCGCTGCAAATTATATCTATCGTTGTTTATCTTAAAGCTTAGCATAAATCCATCTCTTTATTCACATTGTAACCCCCTATGTAATGCTGGGCTTGCCAGGAGTGTATGTGACTTCGGCCTACATCCATAGGCATACCGCGGCTCTACGAATGCTATACTATCATCTTCGGCACTCGTATGAAGTAGACCAAACACCAATGCTGCCTTACGTCCCCGGAGAGATTGAGTCCGTTGTCGAGAACGAGAAGTGCCGAATATATTGGAACTACTCGTTTCCGACGGTCAGGCAGATTCAAGCAAACAAGCCTGACATAGTCCTCCTCCACCACCAAACCAAGGTGATGTATGTCATGGAATTCTCGGGCACCTGCCGAAACAAACGTCATCTTGAAGGAGGGGGAGAAACGGACTAAATACCGAGATCTCCGGTATGAGCTCTGAGCGCTATACCCAAACTACTCGGTCAAGATGGTCGTCCTGATAATCGGTGTACTCGGTGGAATAAGGCCTACGCTGCTCTCGGAATTAAAGGCCCATACCAGCCTGCCAAAAGTCAGCCGAATGGTTGGCAGGCCAAATGCAGAAGGCAGTTATCCTGGGGTCCCTCCGTTTGCTTAGGGCACATGATCTGGAATCTACAGTCACTGACTCTGCGGGATGCGGGGAGTGGCTGTGGATAATTCGCTGGCGCTTCTCTCGTGAGAATGTCGGAGACACGAGAGAACTGTCCAGAATCGCGTGCGCGGAAAAAATAATAATAAAAGAACTTTATTGAAATGAGCTAGTGTATATTTCAAAAGGCAGTTGACCGAGGTCCTTCAGCCCGTTTCGATTTCCATCTTAATGTAATTTAAAAAGTATACATGAATTAATATAGTTATAAGATCATTTGTATTTATATAAAACAAAAAAGAAATTTAATGTTTAAATATACTATATGAGCGCGGTAGTACTTGGATGGGTGACCCACCTATCTTGGGAAATACAGCGTTCTCGCCCCATCTTCTAGAGGCTTGTATATCAGTGTATACTCGGAAGTTACGTAATTTCAGACGAGGATTACGTAGTGGATATACCATCCTTCGGAGGGGATGTAAAGCAGGCGGTCCCTTGTCTATTAAATGTTAGGCAAGTAAAAGATCCCTACTCTTCTTAAGGGAAGAGGTTCGGCAAAATTTTCAGGTTGGGGGTAGCTCGTCTCCTGGCGTCGGTGATAGGCCCTGGTAGCGGAAATAGGCCGACGTTAAATAGTTAAAATAAAAAAAAATATACTATATATATATATATATATATATATATATATATATATATATATATGTTGTTTCTTAGGTTTTCGCGGGTGTTAAATGAAGGGTTGTTGTGCTTCCGGGTGTTTTCCCGCGTAGTTGACAGGCTCCTGCTGGGGCCACGGTTGTCTAAACGACGTTTCGGCAGAATCCCATCTGCCATCTTCAGGTTCTCGTTGAAAGCTGCCTACTGCTGCTCCTCGTTGCTCGAACTGAACTGACGTTCTCCGCGCTGTGCGGTTCCTTATATATGCTGGGGCCTAGAGCGCGCATGCGCGACTGGCTACGCGTTGTTGGCCCTCTACTATGTGTGGGAGGCGTAGCGAGCGCCTGAGATAATCCTGCAAGTGGCCTCACTGTGACGTCACGTTTCACGTGACTTCCCGTTGGTGGTCGTGGATCCTCGTGTCTAATCGTCTTCGCAGGTGGTCGAAATCGAAAAGAGACCCCAAAACCTCAACAAACGAGATGATACGCAGAGATTACCTACTGCATGGAAGCCCGCACTTTCAGGCAGATACATAACGGAAAACATACGGCGACCCATGGAAAATGAACCAATCTCGAGAAGGCACGTTCGAGCAGTGACAAATCATGAAGAGACACCACAGCCTACCACAAGAGGACCTATCACGAGGAGCCGAAGTCAAGCGCTGGTCAATCAAAGAGAAACACGACAACCTCTGGTGACGATTAGACAAGAGGATGCACGACGAACAACGAGAAGTCACGTGAAACGTGACGTTTCAGCGAGGCCACTTGTCGGGTTAGCTCAAGCGCCCGCTACGCCTCCCACATACAGTAGAGGGCCAATAACACGTAGCCAGTCGCGCAATCAAACAGAAACACGACCACCTGCGAAGACGATTAGACACGAGGATCCACGACCACCAACGGGAAGTCACGTGAGACGTGACGTCACAGCGAGGCCACTTGCCGGATTATCTCAGGCGCCCGCTACGCCTCCCACACATAGTAGAGGGCCAACAACGCGTAGCCAGTCGCGCATGCGCGCTCTAGGCCCCAGCACATATAAGGAACCGCACAGCGCGGAAAACGTCAGTTCAGTTCGAGCGACGAGGAGCAGCAGTAGGCAGCTTTCAGCGAGAACCTGAAGATGGCAGATGGGATTCTGCCGAAACGTCGGTCCGTGGCCCCAGCAGGAGCCTGTCAACTACGCGGGAAAACACCCGGAAGCACAACAACCCTTCATTTATATATATATATATATATATATATATATATATATATATATATATATATATATATATATATATATATATATATATATATATATATATATATATATATATATATATATATATATATATATATATATATATATATATATATATATATATATATATATATATATATATATAAATGAAGGGTTGTTGTGCTTCCGGGTGTTTTCCCGCGTAGTTGACAGGCTCCTGCTGGGGCCACGGACCGACGTTTCGGCAGAATCCCATCTGCCATCTTCAGGTTCTCGCTGAAAGCTGCCTACTGCTGCTCCTCGTCGCTCGAACTGAACTGACGTTTTCCGCGCTGTGCGGTTCCTTATATGTGCTGGGGCCTAGAGCGCGCATGCGCGACTGGCTACGCGTTGTTGGCCCTCTACTATGTGTGGGAGGCGTAGCGGGCGCCTGAGATAATCCGGCAAGTGGCCTCGCTGTGACGTCACGTCTCACGTGACTTCCCGTTGGTGGTCGTGGATCCTCGTGTCTAATCGTCTTCGCAGGTGGTCGTGTTTCTGTTTGATTGCGCGACTGGCTACGTGTTATTGGCCCTCTACTGTATGTGGGAGGCGTAGCGGGCGCTTGAGCTAACCCGACAAGTGGCCTCGCTGAAACGTCACGTTTCACGTGACTTCTCGTTGTTCGTCGTGCATCCTCTTGTCTAATCGTCACCAGAGGTTGTCGTGTTTCTCTTTGATTGACCAGCGCTTGACTTCGGCTCCTCGTGATAGGTCCTCTTGTGGTAGGCTGTGGTGTCTCTTCATGATTTGTCACTGCTCGAACGTGCCTTCTCGAGATTGGTTCATTTTCCATGGGTCGCCGTATGTTTTCCGTTATGTATCTGCCTGAAAGTGCGGGCTTCCATGCAGTAGGTAATCTCTGCGTATCATCTCGTTTGTTGAGGTTTTGGGGTCTCTTTTCGATTTCGACCACCTGCGAAGACGATTAGACACGAGGATCCACGACCACCAACGGGAAGTCACGTGAAACGTGACGTCACAGTGAGGCCACTTGCAGGATTATCTCAGGCGCTCGCTACGCCTCCCACACATAGTAGAGGGCCAACAACGCGTAGCCAGTCGCGCATGCGCGCTCTAGGCCCCAGCATATATAAGGAACCGCACAGCGCGGAGAACGTCAGTTCAGTTCGAGCAACGAGGAGCAGCAGTAGGCAGCTTTCAACGAGAACCTGAAGATGGCAGATGGGATTCTGCCGAAACGTCGTTTAGACAACCGTGGCCCCAGCAGGAGCCTGTCAACTACGCGGGAAAACACCCGGAAGCACAACAACCCTTCATTTAACACCCGCGAAAACCTAAGAAACAACATATATATATATATATATATATATATATATATATATATAGTATATTTTTTTTTATTTTAACTATTTAACGTCGGCCTATTTCCGCTACCAGGGCCTATCACCGACGCCAGGAGACGAGCTACCCCCAACCTGAAAATTTTGCCGAACCTCTTCCCTTAAGAAGAGTAGGGATCTTTTACTTGCCTAACATTTAATAGACAAGGGACCGCCTGCTTTACATCCCCTCCGAAGGATGGTATATCCACTACGTAATCCTCGTCTGAAATTACGTAACTTCCGAGTATACACTGATATACAAGCCTCTAGAAGATGGGGCGAGAACGCTGTATTTCCCAAGATAGGTGGGTCACCCATCCAAGTACTACCGCGCTCATATAGTATATTTAAACATTAAATTTCTTTTTTGTTTTATATAAATACAAATGATCTTATAACTATATTAATTCATGTATACTTTTTAAATTACATTAAGATGGAAATCGAAACGGGCTGAAGGACCTCGGTCAACTGCCTTTTGAAATATACACTAGCTCATTTCAATAAAGTTCTTTTATTATTATTTTTTCCGCGCACGCGATTCTGGACAGTTCTCTCGTGTCTCCGACATTCTCACGAGAGAAGCGCCAGCGAATTATCCACAGCCACTCCCCGCATCCCGCAGAGTCAGTGACTGTAGATTCCAGATCATGTGCCCTAAGCAAACGGAGGGACCCCAGGATAACTGCCTTCTGCATTTGGCCTGCCAACCATTCGGCTGACTTTTGGCAGGCTGGTATGGCCTTTAATTCCGAGAGCAGCGTAGGCCTTATTCCACCGAGTACACCGATTATCAGGACGACCATCTTGACCGAGTAGTTTGGGTATAGCGCTCAGAGCTCATACCGGAGATCTCGGTATTTAGTCCGTTTCTCCCCCTCCTTCAAGATGACGTTTGTTTCGGCAGGTGCCGAGAATTCCATGACATACATCACCTTGGTTTGGTGGTGGAGGAGGACTATGTCAGGCTTGTTTGCTTGAATCTGCCTGACCGTCGGAAACGAGTAGTTCCAATATATTCGGCACTTCTCGTTCTCGACAACGGACTCAATCTCTCCGGGGACGTAAGGCAGCATTGGTGTTTGGTCTACTTCATACGAGTGCCGAAGATGATAGTATAGCATTCGTAGAGCCGCGGTATGCCTATGGATGTAGGCCGAAGTCACATACACTCCTGGCAAGCCCAGCATTACATAGGGGGTTACAATGTGAATAAAGAGATGGATTTATGCTAAGCTTTAAGATAAACAACGATAGATATAATTTGCAGCGATGTCAAGTTAATATCGTCACAAAACAAAAACTTGTGATGACCAATGTTCGTTTACTTCCCCCTCCGTCGACTCTGGCAGGCGGTGTCCCCACCATCTACTCAGCGCGGCGCGTACGTTGCGTTCATGACAGGACCAGCCAGTACTCATTATCAAAGAGTAGGGTGCACATCGTTATTAGTAGATTTCGTAATAAATTCGAATGTATTCCCGATATTTTAAAATTATTTCATACATCCAATTTCATTAGGCCAATGTATGAAATTAATTACATTGTTTTTAAAATTGTGGTCAGTTAGTTCGCCGGTCTGATAAAAATAAAACTGATATTCTCTATAAAAAATAAATGAAAACTAAAAGAAATCCTAATTCGAAATAAAGCATATTCTGTACAAAAAACAAATAAAAACTAAAATAATAAAATGAAATAAAAAATTTATCTTAATTCAGGTTCAAAAATTGATCCCCCTTGTGCTTCGCAATAACCTAACCTATGATAAAATTCTGTTATTACGTTTGTCAGTACTTCAGGGGAAATATTCTGTAGGACTTACACAAGTCTGGCCCGTAAATCGTCTAAATTACGTGGCCTTTCATGTGCGTGTCCATAAATGGTGTCTTTTGTATGTCCCTGTAGAAGAACGCACTACCGGGCGTCAAAATGACGCGACACCAATTTATTTCTCAGGGGGCGCCAGTCGCGTATTACCCCGTTCTTCTACCTCCCAGGCGGGTTCGAGATAAGATGCACTTCGGTAGCCGAGTAATGGACCAAGGCTGCACTACCACAGATCGGAAACTACGCTCTCTCTGGACCCGAATTCCCTCGTTAGGGGTTTAGGCACCTCTTAATTTCCTGAATTTTTGCATAAAAAAATCCCAACCGAAGAATTTCTCTGCGGAGGGATTAGTTTTGGTACGCGAAAATCACGTTTTGGTCCATTAATAACGGAATATATTTCTCAAAAAAAACGCATAAAAAAATCCCTATCAAACCTCCGTAAAGCAACCAGAAGGTCGAACGTTAATGCGAATTAACTCGACACATCCGGTTTTCTATACGAAAGTTCCAGGGATTATAGACCGTCAACAGGCCTCAAGATCAATTAAGAAATATTAGTTCAAAGAATCCGTTTATTTAACAGAATTGGTTATACAAAATTCTCAAGATAAGAATCGTGCCTTCCCCAATCAAGGTAGTGACTTTCAGACCATACAAGCGAGAGCGCTCACGCTAACGATCGATTAGGTAGAAAAGATTCATACATACCTTCTCAGAATCAAAATGTGAGCTTTTAGAATCATTTCAGACTCTGGGTAAATGAATAATTAAGGCTGACTGAAATTAACTTAAAAAAGTTTTACTAAATGAATTTAGTTTCGCTAGAGACTACTTAGCTTTAAAGTTCTTGTATCGTGGAGATTCACGTACTCAAACACATTTAGAGGACTTATTACTGCATAAGTTGAGTGGCGTTCGATCAGTCCACGACTTACTAACCCTTATCACAGTCGATTCATATTATCGATTTGGCAGCGTCTCACCTTCGAGCGACTTTTAGGCAAAATTGAATTTTTGGATTTTTATGCACAAGGCGTTTTCCTCTATAACTTTGTCATTTGAAAAGCCCTGTTATTGGCTTTTCTACCATTGCTTTGTCTGGACCACTCAACGCGCTCGACCAAATTGCGAGCCGCTGGGTCAATCCAAACTCTTTCTATGCGAGAAACCGGCCTTGTACATGTGCATTGATTTTTATCAATTTTTGCTTATCGGCACTACGCCGGCTTTCACAAAATCTTCTATTTTGCCTTTCGGATGCAGTGCATCGTTAAAATTTTATGCTCATACTTTAGAATTGGGCTTTCAATGACCGTACCTCAAAGGTCAATGTCTTTGGTTGAGGAATAAAAAATAAAAAATAATTTAAATTATATTTTCGTGGTACTTTTTAAACTGACTTTGTGGTACTTTTGAAAAATCCATTTTAAGACCAATTTTAGCGTACTTTTGAAAAATCGATTTTCGAGCCAAATTTCAAGGTACTTTTGAAAAACTAATCTGCGGGTGAAATTTTGGCGTACTTTTGAAAAATCGATTTTCAAGCCAAATTTCAAGCAGTTTTGAAAAATTAGTCTGCAAGTGAAACTTTGGCGTACTTTCGATAAATCGATTCCTGGGCCAAATTTTGACGCCCTTCCAAAAATATTATTTTTCAAAGTCCAATTTATGGTACCTTTGAAAAAGTATATTATTCATAAATCTTTGTCATTATATACTTCTACTCTCATATTCTGAACCAAAAACATTTTTCCTAAGTGAAAATTCGGTGTTTCTTCGAATTTTCACCTGGTCATTCCCAACGCCTTATAGAACCCAAAACGGTCCTTATGGACTGATCTGCGCCTCTGCAGACTCCCAAAAATGTCTTTAAATGAAATTTTTGCCTAAGTCGAATTTTGATTATGTCTTCAACTTAGGACGATTTTGGAGAGTTCTACAACACTCCCCTCCTTTGGTTGAATCTTTTCTACTCATCGATTGCCTTTAATTTCCATATTCACTTGTATGTCTGTATGCCTTCATTTGACGGTCTGACCTATGGTACAGATGTTTAAAAATAACGGCCTTAATTGGGGCAGACGGCTGATTCGCCTATCTAACTTAAAAATAAATACATTTTTTAAACAATACGCCAAGTTGATACAACATTTTTATCAACTTAATTACACCCGCGTCGAGGTGCGAAGCGAAGCGAAGCGTAGCACAATTTTGATTAGCGTCCACTCTCACTAATTCGTTGCACTCGCTTTTTCGCCCTGGTCTCGCTCTTGCTTAACTTCGGCCCTTTCTAGAAGAGGCTGTCTATATCTCCATGCCGCAGCTTGGACGGTCCTCGCCTTTGAGTTCCAGACTTCACCATGCCGCGCCCTTGCAACAGGCTGGGTCATCTTTCCATTTCTGCACATGGAAAATGCAGTTCTGCAACTAGATTGACTTTTTAGCAAGTCGTCGACTGGGACGCGTCGACTAACAAACACAATGTGTTGTTTTTAATGAAATATTTTTCTAACATGAATTTTGTTAACTTATAATGGTTAGAAATTGGTTCTTCGTAAGGTAGATTGAATCGGCTTACGATACTCGTGCGGTCATCACTACTTTGTGAAAAAAGTATAAAAAAACAAATTGAAGCGTCTTCTTGAGTGAAGAACGGCTTCTGAAACTCGTAGTTTCCATTTGGGGTATACGTTAATTTTGTTGACTTAAAATGATTAAAATAGAAGTTGTCTTCTTGCATAAGAAAAACAGCTTCCGAAACTCGTACTGATTCGTACTTATGCCTACGTCCATTACTCGAACTTGGCGGCTCTCGCTCTTGAGAAGCTAGGCTTACCGGATCGCGCTCTTGCGTCGGGTTCGCCGTCTTTCCATGTCTGCTCATGGAGTAGACTTTAAATCTTCGATTCGACCGCATATAGGTCAAAATCGCCACTTAGAATTTTGAGAAAAAATATAAAAAAAAGCAAAAACGGCTATTAGCCGTGGTCGACCTCGGAAATATCTAGAGGCGACTCTTCTATGTCTGGCTCATCTCGAGCATCATCGGGGTCTCGACTTATTACATCCGGCTCATCTTGAGCACCTGCGGGAACATTGATTTGAACTAGTGTGGTATCGCTACGTCGCTCTGACCTGGGCGCGATCTCATTGTCTGATGAGGAAGCGTCGTCACTAAGATGAGTTTCATCCGGACTATCTTCTGATTCTTCAGACAATTCCAATTCACCATCGGGATCTCCCTTAGGTGCCGGCCTGATGGCATCGACATGTAATCTCGTCGAAGTTACCCCCTTGTGAATGAGGTAAACTTCATCGGACAATCTCTTTAAAACCTTGTGTGGCCCACTCCACGACGGTGTGAAGGTATGATCCTTCCTGATCCTTTTAGTCATTACCATATCTACCACTTTATATACGACCGGCGTTACCGCCACTTTGGGCGCGTAACGCCATTGGTAATTTGTTTGATTTCTACGAATCTCCTTGACTCTTTCAAGGCGGGGAACGTCCGCTTGATTACGACGTTCTTGTCTATAAGCGAACATATTCCAATCACCAATCTGCGGTAATTCATAGCCGAGTACTACGAAACTGGGCGTATGCCCCGTAGCGGCGTTTTTTCTAGTTCTCAAGATATATGCCATCTGACTAACATGTCGATCCCACTCGTCGTTGGGTGAACCATATAATAAGGTTTTTAAGATCTTCTTAGCTTCTTGCACCCTCCTTTCTATTGGATTGGCCTGTTGGTGGTAAGCTGCTGTGAAGAATCTTTCAATATTGTTACGTGTACAGAACGTATCGTAAAAGCCGGAATTGAAGTGGCCTCCCTGGTCGGAAATGATGACCCTCGGAACGCCATATCTCGCCACTAGTTCCTCTTCGATAAATTGTGCTAATGTTTTTCCACTGACTTGGGTGAACGCCTTGGCTTCGACCCACTTACTAAATACATCCTCTACCATTAATATATATCGGTTATCTGCATCTTTGGTTCGCTGAAGCGGTCCTATTACATCGACGCTTAGAACTTCGAACGGATGCGATGGAGCATGGCTTCTGAGAGGAGCCTTCGGTTGTGACTGTCTGCTTTTTACGGAATTACAAATAATGCACTCATTTAAATATTTGTTAACTAGTCTCGACAAATTATTAAAATAATAGCGGCCCAAGATGATTCTAACAGTTTCATCGCGGCCGGGGTGACCTACTTCCGGTCGGTCGTGAAAATGAGATATTACTCTCATGACCATACGTTTTGGTACGTATAATTTTTCTTTGACATTTTCGCCTCTCGTCCAAAGTGTGCCGCCTATCACTTGTCGTGTATTGACGAATTTCACCTCTGCCTCGGTTTTATTTGCTTGTCGCACTAGAGTATTCCATCGTTCAATTTGGTCTTGGATATCTCTGGAGTGCGTTTGTGCTTCTCTGACCTGATCGTTTAATTCCAATGTGGTAATCACTGATATTCGTTCCTTGTACGAGAATTTTGGTGGGTACATTCTCTCCTCTTCGTCGTCTGCTTCGACGTTCGGGCCTTGAGGATTTCTGCTCAAATAGTCTGCCAGTATGTTTTCTTTACCAGGACAATGCTCTATCGAGAAGCTATATTCTTGAAGTAATAACGACCATCGTGTAAATTTGGTCTTTTCATCTTTATGCTTATTCAGCCATAGTAATGCTCTGTTGTCAGTTCTAACGATGAAAGGATGGTCTGCCAAATAAATTTTATATTTCTTTATATAGTTAACGACGCTCAGGCATTCTAACTCGTTTATGTGATAATTTCTCTCTGTTGGAGACAGCGTATTGCTTGCATAAGAGATGATGAGCTTCTGGTCGTTATCCCCTAGCTGATAAAGGACGGCCGATAATCCTATCAGGGATGCATCGGTTTGTAAAATGAACATTTTGTTAAAATCGGGCCGGTGTAGTCCTAGTGGTTGATTCAATACTTCTTTTAGTAAAATAAAAGCTTCTTGGGCTTCCGGATTCCACTTGAAGCGCCAGTCTTTCGAGAGTAGTCGGGTCAAGGGCTTAGTAATTATTGCTACATTAGGGATATATTCACGTACCCAATTACATAGGCCAAGGAAACTCTGAAGCTGGCGCCTCGTCGTAGGGGCCGGATAATTTTGTATCTGTAATATGTGTTTTTCTAACGGCTGAGTGGTGTTGGCATTTATTTGATGCCCGAGATAGGTTATGCTTGACGTGGCTACCACACATTTTTCCGGTGACACCTTTAAATTATGTAAACGCAGGCGTTCAAAGACGGCTCTCAGATGATTTACATGCTGATTTATGTTTTCACTATAGATGATAATATCATCGAGATATACTTTGCAGAAATGATGCAAGTAGCCGGTCAATACGTCTCTTGCCATAAATTTTTGGAACGTACATGGAGCGGTCTTCAATCCGAAAGGCATCAAGTTAAATCGGTAAGATGCTCCATCTAATGTTGTAAACGTAGAATAATTTTTTGACGACTCCTCAAGAGGGATTTGCCAGTATCCGCTCTTGAGGTCCAACACTGTAAATATGTTGGCGTTTCCTAGATCCTTTATACTCTCGTATATTTTAGGTAAGACGGATGCTTCGTCTTCCGTTACTTCATTTAAGTGACGATAATCAATGCAGAAGCGAGGTTTCTTGCCGGGCCTTTCTATTATAATGGGAGGCGAACTGTACTGAGCGGTACTCGGTTCTATAACTCCGGCTTTCAGCATCTCTTCAATCTGATCGTACATAACTTTTTTCTTAGTAGGAGACATAGGATAAGGTTTGATATTAAACGGGCGGTCGTCTTTAACTTTTATTTTATGTTTCGTTGTCACCGTGGTAGCTTGGGTAGGCAAAGCGTTGAACAATTCAGCGAATTCCTCGAATAGAGGTTTTAAATTATCGTTTCCGATGATCAGTTCTTCGGGAAGCCGGCATTGCTTCCTTGCTTGATGTGCCGCTTGATTCCAGAAGACGGTTATTCGCTCTTCAGTGCCGACGTAGACACATTTACGTTGATAATCGAATACGACATTGTGGGCATATAAAAACGGGGCTCCCAGAATGAGCTCTTCGTTTAAATTTTGAATGACCTGAAACGTGGTCTGAAAGGGTACATCTAGTACATTAACATTTATGGTCGTAGTCCCGAGGGATTCTACTAAACCATCGCCACAAGCCATAACAAACGTTTGGGGAGCTGTAAGCTGATCAATGTCGTTCAAAAATTTCGGTTGGATAATATTCCTTGTCGAACCTGTATCCAATAAAGCGTTAACCGCTCGATTATTAATTATAATCTTAATGCGAGGCAGAGGGAAAGCGTCGCTAGTTTGATTGATAGATTCTAATGGAGTGAATCGGTGGGGAGATAGGTTGACTTCTTGATCCTTAAACAGGTAATTAAGGTCAGGAAGGTCATCGAAGTTATTTAATTTAAACTTCTTGCTTCGGAGCTTCCCCGAGGGTCGCTTCGAGTCTGGTGGGGCCTGGTAGAGTTCGGCTTGGGCCATCGCCTCTGACCCCCGCTTGGTTTCCCGTATTCATATTACGATAGGGATTGTTTGGGCATTCCGCATGAAAATGCCACTGCTCCGTTGGGCAATATCTGCAAGGGCGATACGGGACTCGGGAGTTCCTTACGTCTCCAGTACCCCTTCTCGGTATATCCCCTCTGGACAGCGAGGAAATATTATTTGCAAAATGCACCCTTGGTGCTGGCGGATTATCTCTTCTTGGAGATCCATTGAATGGTGTCCTAGATGCACCAAAGGAACTGGAGGACGGCTTCGCTAATGCGGAGGGTTCCGTTCTCCAGTTACTGCTCGATTGCTGATTCCCTTGAGCTGAAGCGGTAGAGGTGGACGCTTCTTGGTCCTTGCCTTTTTTAACATTATGCAGAGTCTCGAATTCTTTATTCTCATCCATGATTTTGGCCATTTGTTCGGTCATCGTCACTAGTGTATTTGTATCTAGTATGACGGCACTCTTTAGGAGCATTTTCATATCAGGTCTCAACTGATTGAAGATGGTAGCCGCCTTCATCGCCTCCGGCTTAAACGGATCGATTCTCTTGAAGAGGCATACCTTCCTGGAAATAAATACTGACGTATTTTCCTCGGCATCTTGTTTCTTGCCATATAAATTAGCTACTGCTTCGGTGAGTACTTCACCTGAATCGTAACGGCTTCTGAACCACTCGAGGAATAGAGGATATGTGGTAATTAGGGTTCGGTATTGTTCGAACCATTTCCTGGCATCGTCTTTGAGCTGTTCTGATATTTTATATAGACGGTCGTTATCCTGCGTAATTCGTACTCGGACGAAAAATTCCTCCATATGATTAATGAAGGTTTCAGGGTCTTCGTGTTCGAAGCCATGAAATTCCGCATTTGGATGCTTCGACCGATACTTATGCTCGTGCGTGGCTTCGCTTAGAGCTTTGGCAAGACCTGCTGCCATTTGGGCGAACACTTGTTCTGAGGAGGGCTGTATGACTCCTTCAGTGGTACTCGGGCCTACCCCCGAACTACCCAGTACATCCTCCGCGCACGGCTTCTCTAACCCTCTAGAGACGTTGTCCATCACAGATGTCGGCTCGTCGTAAAACTGGAAAGGCGTTGATTCATCCATATCCTTTCCAGAAAGCCCTGCTGACTAACAACGCCCCACGTTGGGCGCCATGTAGAAGAACGCACTACCGGGCGTCAAAATGACGCGACACCAATTTATTTCTCAGGGGGCGCCAGTCGCGTATTACCCCGTTCTTCTACCTCCCAGGCGGGTTCGAGATAAGATGCACTTCGGTAGCCGAGTAATGGACCAAGGCTGCACTACCACAGATCGGAAACTACGCTCTCTCTGGACCCGAATTCCCTCGTTAGGGGTTTAGGCACCTCTTAATTTCCTGAATTTTTGCATAAAAAAATCCCAACCGAAGAATTTCTCTGCGGAGGGATTAGTTTTGGTACGCGAAAATCACGTTTTGGTCCATTAATAACGGAATATATTTCTCAAAAAAAACGCATAAAAAAATCCCTATCAAACCTCCGTAAAGCAACCAGAAGATCGAACGTTAATGCGAATTAACTCGACACATCCGGTTTTCTATACGAAAGTTCCAGGGATTATAGACCGTCAACAGGCCTCAAGATCAATTAAGAAATATTAGTTCAAAGAATCCGTTTATTTAACAGAATTGGTTATACAAAATTCTCAAGATAAGAATCGTGCCTTCCCCAATCAAGGTAGTGACTTTCAGACCATACAAGCGAGAGCGCTCACGCTAACGATCGATTAGGTAGAAAAGATTCATACATACCTTCTCAGAATCAAAATGTGAGCTTTTAGAATCATTTCAGACTCTGGGTAAATGAATAATTAAGGCTGACTGAAATTAACTTAAAAAAGTTTTACTAAATGAATTTAGTTTCGCTAGAGACTACTTAGCTTTAAAGTTCTTGTATCGTGGAGATTCACGTACTCAAACACATTCAGAGGACTTATTACTGCATAAGTTGAGTGGCGTTCGATCAGTCCACGACTTACTAACCCTTATCACAGTCGATTCATATTATCGATTTGGCAGCGTCTCACCTTCGAGCGACTTTTAGGCAAAATTGAATTTTTGGATTTTTATGCACAAGGCGTTTTCCTCTATAACTTTGTCATTTGAAAAGCCCTGTTATTGGCTTTTCTACCATTGCTTTGTCTGGACCACTCAACGCGCTCGACCAAATTGCGAGCCGCTGGGTCAATCCAAACTCTTTCTATGCGAGAAACCGGCCTTGTACATGTGCATTGATTTTTATCAATTTTTGCTTATCGGCACTACGCCGGCTTTGACAAAATCTTCTATTTTGCCTTTCGGATGCAGTGCATCGTTAAAATTTTATGCTCATACTTTAGAATTGGGCTTTCAATGACCGTACCTCAAAGGTCAATGTCTTTGGTTGAGGAATAAAAAATAATTTAAATTATATTTTCGTGGTACTTTTTAAACTGACTTTGTGGTACTTTTGAAAAATCCATTTTAAGACCAATTTTAGCGTACTTTTGAAAAATCGATTTTCGAGCCAAATTTCAAGGTACTTTTGAAAAACTAATCTGCGGGTGAAATTTTGGCGTACTTTTGAAAAATCGATTTTCAAGCCAAATTTCAAGGTACTTTTGAAAAGTTAATCCGCGGGTGAAATTTTGGCGTACTTTTGAAAAATCGATCTTCAAGCCAAATTTCAACGCAGTTTTGAAAAATTAGTCTGCAAGTGAAACTTTGGCGTACTTTCGATAAATCGATTCCTGGGCCAAATTTTGACGCCCTTCCAAAAATATTATTTTTCAAAGTCCAATTTATGGTACCTTTGAAAAAGTATATTATTCATAAATCTTTGTCATTATATACTTCTACTCTCATATTCTGAACCAAAAACATTTTTCCTAAGTGAAAATTCGGTGTTTCTTCGAATTTTCACCTGGTCATTCCCAACGCCTTATAGAACCCAAAACGGTCCTTATGGACTGATCTGCGCCTCTGCAGACTCCCAAAAATGTCTTTAAATGAAATTTTTGCCTAAGTCGAATTTTGATTATGTCTTCAACTTAGGACGATTTTGGAGAGTTCTACAACATCCCCACAGAAAAAAGTCACTGGGCGATAAATCGGGAGATCTGGGTGGCCATTTAATTGTGCCCCTTGTACTAATAAGCCGCTCAGGAAATGTAGCTTCCAAGAAAGTTATTACTCGTAGAGAATTATGAGCCGGACAACCGTCTTGTTGAAACCACACTTCCTCAAAATTAATGGGCAATGCCTGAATAGCCGGAATAATTTGATTTTCGAGCATCGTTAAATATTTGTCGGCGTTTAGAGTTCCATTTATAAAAAATGGCCCAATAATGGAAGACCCTAAAATGCCAGCCCAAACATTCACTTTCTGTGGATACTGTGTACGTAAAGGCACACTCAAGTGTTTGTTTTCCGTCGACCAGTAACAAACTTTAGCAGAATTGTGGGCTCCATGAAGGGAAAAGGATGTTTCATCACTAAATAAAACATTGCTTAGAAAATTTGGGTTCGCATCTGCTTTTTCCCTCATGGATTCACAAAACTCAAGACGTCTGTAATGATCGTCGGGAAATAATTCTTGAGTACGTTTTAACCCGTAGCACGAGTATCCATTTTTTCTCAAAATATGCCGAACTGTACGCGGAGGCACATTAACTTGTTCCGCGATTTGCCTACTAGAACAAGGTTCACTTACTTCCACCGCCGCACAAATGGCTATTTCTTTTTCTACCCTACGTTCATCAGGTTGTCTCTTGGATTGATTTGGATCCGAGCAACACTTTCTACACCCAGTAATACAACCCGACGTTTCAAATCGATGAAAAATATTTAAGACTGTTTTCGTAGTGGGTACTGGTCGATTTTCGAAAGTAAATACAAATCGCCCAACGACTTCTTCCGCACTTTGGGATAATAAATACCATTTAATAATTTGTACTTTCTCCTCTACTGTGTAAACAGACATCGTGTAATTTAAATAAGGTTTCAGTTGTATTTTGAGGCAGACACGGCGGAGGATCGATGATCAATAAATGAGTAATATTATAATTCACAGAATTCCGCTCCGCTATCCTTCTTTGTTTCTAGGCATGCGTTCTTGTGCGCGCGGGGCGTGGTCAACAAACTCGAGCAAAGACAACACGTGGCATCAACGGATGTATAACTTCTCTGTCTAACACCCATCAATATACCTTTGTCCTCGACTTGCATTGTAATTGCTATAGGAAACGATAAGCTTGCCAGGAGTGTATACCAGACATGCAGATAGTAAGTGCATGAGCGACTCCGGCGCCTGACGGCAGGTCCTACAAGTAATGTCAGGGACCTCCATACCTATAACGCGACTGCGGTAGACCAAGGTGTTAATAACACCATATTGGCAGGCCACAATGAGTCCCTCAGTCTCCGACTTTAGCCCTGCTGACCGTAAGAAAGCGAAGGTCAGCTTTGTTGATAAACCCAGTATCTCTATGTTATTATAGAATACACCATGCATGGGCTTATCGACGTGCTGCCTGAACAGATTTCTCTGCTCGGCAGCTTTAATTTGGGCTGTCAGGCGATTTGGCGCAAGCTCAGTTACTGATTCTAGCTCAGCACCTCGCCAGCCTCCTCGCCTGAAGTCGAATATGAGACTGAGATCATCTGCGGCCTTACGTGCTGCCTTGAATAAAAATGCGTCAACTCCTGCAGTTTCATGATCTCTCACAAACCGCAGGAGTGGGTCCGAGCTCCTAAGGACGTTGCATGCCACACCAGTGCTACTCTACAATGCGCACACTACAGACTCAAGAGTCCTCGCCCCTCCTCCCCGTTGGCGTGGGAGGTACACTCGAGGAACGGACGACCTAGGATGGATGCTCCTGTGAACATGCATCATCTATCTAATTGGCGCAATTCATCTAGTGTCCACTTAACTACTCCGAAGGAGTAGAGCAGAATCGGAACGGCAAGCATATTAGTTGCAGACACCTTGTTCTTCCCCGAAAGTTCGGAAGACCAAATCTTTCGGAGCCGGTGTCTGTACTTGCCGCAGAGAGTATCCTTAATTTGTTTCACGTCCTGGATGTAATGTTGTTCCACACCCAGGTACGTGTAGATCTCTCCGGCATCCAGATGTCGAAGGATGCTTCCGTCTGCGAGCTGCATATCTTCAAGGAATATCCCGCTTCGTCCTCTCTTGAGGTGGACGACTGCACACTTGTCCAGCCCGAATTCCATGCCAATGGCCCGCGTATACTTTTGGACCACCCTTAGAGAGTTTTGGAGTTCGCACTCTCCGGAGGCATAAAGTTTTAGGTCATCCATATAAAATAGATGGGTGAGTGACCTTATGCCTCCGATTGCTGGGTGGACCACATTGGTATCCGCGGGTTTGGCGGAGCCTGACAGATAACGAGGGCACTGAGATGCAAAATAGGAGAGTACTCAGGGAGTCACCCTGAAAAACTCCTCTCCTAAAAGTTACCAACTCTGTCGATACCCGCTGAGCACCAGATGTTATGGTGAAGCGGGTTCTCCAGAGCGGCATCAGTTGTTCGATGCATCTCACTAGTGGGGAAGGTACTACAAGGCATTGCAGCAAGTGTAATACTAGTGCATGAGATGTTGTATCAAATGCTTTGCGGTAATCAATCCACGCCATTGATAGATTACGCTTGTATTGCACAGAATCCAGTGTAATACAGAGGTCTATCAATAGGTTTTCTTTGCAGCCTGCCACACCTTTCTTGCCACCACGCTGTTCGTGTATCCGGCACGGTAGCTCAATCGGTTAAGGCGTATTGAGTGGCGAATACGCTGATCGACTCGCTACCGCGCTCTGGGTTCGACCCCCAGCCCCGGTATTGACAACACCGGTGGGTGTGGATGTATGTCTGCGTTTTTCCGAATGTGTAACCCCCTTCCGGACAGCCTTGGCTTTTACTATCTGTGGTGTGTTTATGTTTATGTTTATGTTTATCTGTCGGTAGACCGGCTCAACTGACCTCAATGTCCTGGCATACACGATACGTGTAAATATCTTGTAGCAGGAACTTGCCATATACTAATTTTGGCGTTGAACTGCTTACACGTCGTGGCACATAGTTTTTTATATGGTACTTCCTTCGGCAGTTTTGGATAGGACAAGTTTCTTAACAGCAGATATGTCGACTGACCCACAGAATTTAAAAATCGCTTCTCTGATCTTTTCCTCTATGATTCGATTAGCTTCAAAATGTTGCTACCGTATGGCGTTCTTGGCTCAAGCCTCTCTTGATAAATTTCCCATTCGTTGGATTCAGGACAGAACTCATGGAAGCAAGAAATGGAGTTATGATATTTTTCCTGTTTTTTAACCTCCCCACAATAAAATTGTGGGAGGTTACTACAATTAGTCCAAAATCGAAAATTGAGATAACATCAAATCTTTACGTTTTGAGGTCCCAGGAACCCAAAAAAGTTGTTTTTGAAAAATGTCTGTGTGTGTGTATGTGTGTGTGTGTGTGTGTGTGTGTGTATGTATGTTAGCACGATAGCGGCGAAGCTACTAAACGGATTTGGATGAAACTTTGCATGAGGGTTTCTTTAGTACTCCAGAAGATCTGAAAAGGTTTTGGTTGAGATCGGATTACGTTTAGTGCCGTTTTGGCACAACAAGTTGTTTATTTTATGATTACTTACAATTTGTAATTGAACCATTGAAAAGCAGTAAAAATTCCGATTTCAACGATATATCACACTTGCACTTTTTCGATTTGGTTTCCGTGAAAAATATTAAAAAACAAAAATTTCACTTGTTTTGCCCTCAAAGCAGTGCAATATACAGGGTGATATTCTAATAATGACAGAGGTGTTCAGTGATTTTGGGTGATAACTCGGGAACGGTTGAAGATATCGAACTGAAATTGGAAACGTAGGTATAAATATTGTAGACGGACGGATTACGAGTGAATTAATAATACACCTACGTCACATGACGTCACAAATAAGAAAAATTCTTAGAAACTGGTGCAGATATCGACTTAACTATTGGAAACATCCAATTAAAGTTTGAAACGTAAATGGAAATATTGTAGATGGATGGAATACGAGTGAATTAAAAATACACCTACGTTCTGATGACGTCGTAAAAGCATAAAATTCTTATAACAGGCGAACTGATGATGATATCAAAAAAATATTTCTACAAGACGAGTCACGAATTTTTTTTTTTCTAATTTCCAAGAAATATCAAATTTTCGGAGAAATGTCACTTTTCAGAAAAATGTCAAATTTTCAGGAAAACGTCAAATTTTCGGAGAAATGTCACTTTTCAGAAAAATGTCAAATTTTCGAAAAAATGTTAAATTTTCAGGGAAATGTCACTTTTCAGAAATATGTCAAATTTTCAGAAAAATGTCACTTCCGAAAAATGTCAAATTTTCGAAAAAACGTCAAATTTTCGAAGAAATGACACCTTTCAGAAAAATGTCACCTTTCAGAAAAATGTCAAATGTTTGAAAATTGTCAAATTTTCGGACAAATGTCACTTTAGAAAAATAACAAATTTTCGAAAAAATGTCAAAGTTTCGGAGAAATGTCACTTAAAAAAATGTCAAATTTTCGGAAAAATATCACTTTTCAGAAAGATGTCAAATTTTATTAAATGGATTCAAAGGAAAATTCCCAAAAAATACTACGGGTCCATTTGTGGTGCTAGTGTGTTAAAGCGTGCAGACTGTATGCTGAGTATTTTTGACGTGTCAGGTGCATCGAGAGATTACAAGTTTTTTCGACGTTTATAAAGCCCACGGATGGTGCAAGAGGCCATCCTGAACCGCTTACAAGCCCTACAAGTGTAAGCAACCCCACCGGAACGCTTTCGGTGAGTTTATCCAATAAAACTTTAAAAGTGACAGTGACATTATATTTTAAAAACTATTTCCGCTACTTCCGGCATCCCGCCGGAAATTCTTCCGGCAACAACCTAAAAATAGTACTACATAACCTAAAAACAATTTAAGACATTGGTACCAACCTAAACATTTTTCAAAAACCAAATTCCCCAGAGAAACATTGGAACCAAAAATTTGACAGCTATCACTTCCCCGACCGATTTAGTGAAAAATTGGTCGAGGCCAAAAGATAAAACAAAATATACCAACTCAAACTTAAACGATCCACCATGAACAACACTACCCTGGCTACATCTGGCAGGGAAGCTGTCCACCAAGAGTTATATGGTTTTTTCCAAAGATGGCCATCCCTGCCATCCATCCCATTACCAACGAACAGGTTTTTTCGTTTAGTTGTTTCCCGTATCAATAATCAAAATTATTAAGTGCTCTTGCCTACGAACGTTTTTATAGAATTGTGTTTATTTTTATATTAATTTTAGGTCCATGTGGACACATTATAATTTTAACCTAGCCTTTAAGCCTGCCTACAGAAGACAGGAGCTACTTTTCTATTTTTCTCCAAGCCAAACCGGACCTACCCCGTCCAGCCTCACACTCGCCACGGCGGTGGTCACCGTGGTTGTCTGGCTGGCCCCGGGCTAGGATCCGATGAAGCATATATTTGTATTAAAAACATTGAATAAAATATTAATGTTGTGCAGACTATAAATTTAACACTCAAGTTCTTAGGTCCAAATCCCACCGCACGCAAGACTTTTTTTCTGATTTAATACGAAAAAAATATTTCAACTTAATAAATATAATTAAATGAGATCGTTCATATTGTTTAGTGCTCTTTTCGGCTTCAAAGATTCACCGGGTGGGGAGGTTCCAGCCGCTTCCAGTAGCTGCCGATTTTTTTTCTTGGCAATATGCATTTTTTTTACTGCCATATCTCCGCGATTTATTAATTGTTTTTTCTAAAAATTTAGGTTGTTATTTGATAATGATGTAGTACTGAAAAACATTTTTGAAATAAATTATTATTATTATACCGGGTGTCCAAAATATTTGTATACATTTCTTGATATTTAATCATTATTTTTCTCAATTTCTTTTACTTCCACATCCAGTGGAAGTATAGTAACGACAAAAAAAAATTTAAAAATTTTTATTGTTCAAATAGGCTTAGAATGTCATGAAACGTCGAGATTTTAAGTTTGAGCGAAAAAAAAATTTCTGTCTGTCGGTCTGTAACTTTTTTTTTTATGCGCACGTTTACTCTGGAACCGTTTGAGATATTGACTTGAAATTTGGTACACATATGTACTTTAACGATATCTAGAACTAGATTATATTTTCATCTTGTTCCGTCGAAGAGTTGGGGGGTAAATTGGGGTAAATTTGAGGTAAATAGGTAAATCAAGCATGTAAGAGTTCATAAAATTGGTATTTAGTATATACAAGAGAAGCTAAGTTCTCAAAAAAAAATTTGGCATTAGCCCATTACCACCCCCACCCCATTATTAAAGGGGATGAAAAAAAAAATGTGATTTAGTGTGTGTACAAGAACCAGAAACCTCAAAATATTTTTTTACTTTATCCACCCCCCCACCCCATTACCGATGTGGGGTATCATTTTATGGGTTTTTGGGGTAGAGGACTTCAAATATATTATTAAAGTTCCATAAACAATTATTTCCACATCCAAAATTTTTTCGTTGTGAATGACTTGGATAGAAAATCTGGATGTGGAAGTAGTGATTCCTTGGGCAGCGGTTTTTTTAATGGAATAATGCCTATTATTTTTTTACATGCATGAATAATTCCCCACATTTTAATATCATACACTTTATTATAGAATACACCATGCATGGGCTTATCGACGTGCTGCCTGAACAGATTTCTCTGCTCGGCAGCTTTAATTTGGGCTGTCAGGCGATTTGGCGCAAGCTCAGTTACTGATTCTAGCTCAGCACCTCGCCAGCCTCCTCGCCTGAAGTCGAATATGAGACTGAGATCATCTGCGGCCTTACGTGCTGCCTTGAATAAAAATGCGTCAACTCCTGCAGTTTTATGATCTCTCACAAACCGCAGGAGTGGGTCCGAGCTCCTAAGGACGTTGCATGCCACACCAGTGCTACTCTACAATGCGCACACTACAGACTCAAGAGTCCTCGCCCCTCCTCCCCGTTGGCGTGGGAGGTACACTCGAGGAACGGACGACCTAGGATGGATGCTCCTGTGAACATGCATCATCTTGCGGGTATCCCTATCTAATTGGCGCAATTCATCTAGTGTCCACTTAACTACTCCGAAGGAGTAGAGCAGAATCGGAACGGCAAGCATATTAGTTGCAGACACCTTGTTCTTCCCCGAAAGTTCGGAAGACCAAATCTTTCGGAGCCGGTGTCTGTACTTGCCGCAGAGAGTATCCTTAATTTGTTTCACGTCCTGGATGTAATGTTGTTCCACACCCAGGTACGTGTAGATCTCTCCGGCATCCAGATGTCGTAGGATGCTTCCGTCTGCGAGCTGCGTGTCTTCAAGGAATATCCCGCTTCGTCCTCTCTTGAGGTGGACGACTGCACACTTGTCCAGCCCGAATTCCATGCCAATGGCCCGCGTATACTTTTGGACCACCCTTAGAGAGTTTTGGAGTTCGCACTCTCCGGAGGGTCATCCATATAAAATAGATGACCTTATGCCTCCGATTGCTGGGTGGACCACATTGGTATCCGCGGGTTTGGCGGAGCCTGACAGATAACGGCAGCACTGAGATGCAAAATAGGAGAGTACTCAGGGAGTCACCCTGAAAAACTCCTCTCCTAAAAGTTACCAACTCTGTCGATACCCGCTGAGCACCAGATGTTATGGTGAAGCGAGTTCTCCAGAGCGGCATCAGTTGTTCGATGCATCTCACTAGTGGGGAAGGTACTACAAGGCATTGCAGCAAGTGTAATACTAGTGCATGAGATGTTGTATCAAATGCTTTGCGGTAATCAATCCACGCCATTGATAGATTACGCTTGTATTGCACAGAATCCAGTGTAATACAGAGGTCTATCAATAGGTTTTCTTTGCAGCCTGCCACACCTTTCTTGCCACCACGCTGTTCGTGTATCCGGCACGGTAGCTCAATCGGTTAAGGCGTATTGAGTGGCGAATACGCTGATCGACTCGCTACCGCGCTCTGGGTTCGACCCCCAGCCCCGGTATTGACAACACCGGTGGGTGTGGATGTATGTCTGCGTTTTTCCGAATGTGTAACCCCCTTCCGGACAGCCTTGGCTTTGGATTTGGGGGTTGTCTACTATCTGTGGTGTGTTTATGTTTATGTTTATCTGTCGGTAGACCGGCTCAACTGACCTCAATGTCCTGGCATACACGATACGTGTAAATATCTTGTAGCAGGAACTTGCCATATACTAATTTTGGCGTTGAACTGCTTACACGTCGTGGCACATAGTTTTTTATATGGTACTTCCTTCGGCAGTTTTGGATAGAACAAGTTTCTTAACAGCAGATATGTCGACTGACCCACAGAATTTAAAAATCGCTTCTCTGATCTTTTCCTCTATGATTCGATTAGCTTCAAAATGTTGCTACCGTATGGCGTTCTTGGCTCAAGCCTCTCTTGATAAATTTCCCATTCGTTGGATTCAGGACAGAACTCATGGAAGCAAGAAATGGAGTTATGATATTTTTCCTGTTTTTTTTTCTTGGCAATATGCATTTTTTTTACTGCCATATCTCCGCGATTTATTAATTGTTTTTTCTAAAAATTTAGGTTGTTATTTGATAATGATGTAGTACTGAAAAACATTTTTGAAATAAATTATTATTATTATACCGTCCAAAATATTTGTATACATTTCTTGATATTTAATCATCATTTTTCTCAATTTCTTTTACTTCCACATCCAGTGGAAGTATAGTAACGACAAAAAAAAATTTAAAAATTTTTATTGTTCAAATAGGCTTAGAATGTCATGAAACGTCGAGATTTTAAGTTTGAGCGAAAAAAAATTTCTGTCTGTCGGTCTGTAACTTTTTTTTTTATGCGCACGTTTACTCTGGAACCGTTTGAGATATTGACTTGAAATTTGGTACACATATGTACTTTAACGATATCTAGAACTAGATTATATTTTCATCTTGTTCCGTCGAAGGGTTGGGGGGTAAATTGGGGTAAATTTGAGGTAAATAGGTAAATCAAGCATGTAAGAGTTCATAAAATTGGTATTTAGTATATACAAGAGAAGATAAGTTCTCAAAAAAAAATTTGGCATTAGCCCATTACCACCCCCACCCCATTATTAAAGGGGATGAAAAAAAAATGTGATTTAGTGTGTGTACAAGAACCAGAAACCTCAAAATATTTTTTTACTTTATCCACCCCCCCACCCCATTACCGATGTGGGGTATCGTTTTATGGGTTTTTGGGGTAGAGGACTTCAAATATTATATTATTAAAGTTCCATAAACAATTATTTCCACATACAAAATTTTTTCGTTGTGAATGACTTGGATAGAAAATCTGGATGTGGAAGTAGTGATTCCTTGGGCAGCGGTTTTTTTAATGGAATAATGCCTATTATTTTTTTATATGCATGAATAATTCCCCACATTTTAATATCATACACTTTATTTTTATTTCAAACAGTTTTTTCAAATAATATTTGCATAAACTCTATATTTTGGCATTAAAATCTAGTATGTCTTTGGTCTTTTGTTTTGCGTTTCTTTTTCACTTTATGACATTTCTGTAAGGTGTTTAAGATTATCGTGATTAAGTTGAATTAATATTGTTGAGTAATATTTAAAAATATGAATTATAATTATTGTCAACAAGATTTGATTGTAACGGGTAAATAGTACTTTTCGGGGCGAACCCTGTATGCGTGGTTCTTTTTGGTATACCTTACCTTGTCCTGTACTTAAGTGGTAGGAACATTTCTTCATTGAGCGCATAGGAGCGACACAACGCATTATAATTATATCTTTATGGCATAAAGTTTGATTCGGTTAATTTATGGAAGTAGCATGTTACCTTATTATTACTATACCTTGGAAGAATGTTCGACTCCCTCATGGTACTAGGAACCTTCAGAGTTTGTTTGGTAATTAACATGGCTCATACTGCTTAAATTTATTTGGTGATAAATTGTCAGCGTATGCGGGCGTCTAAAACAGGGCAAAGCAGTAGTGAAACCTTTTCCCAGTATTGTAAAATGTAGGCAGTTAGGTGCCGCATAACGTTGTGTGCGTTTTCAATCACTTTATGTCTGGGATATATTTACATGAAAGTCATAAGTTTCTCAGTTAACACTTGTTTACGCCAATTTTCGGACAGAAACAGCCATGTTAGTTGTTTACGTTTAGTTTAGAATCAGGTTATCGGCTAAGCGCACTGTCGGTATAGGGTGAGCGTGTCATTGTGCGGTGTATGAATTTTAAATACCAATTGTTTTTCATTACGGGTTTCCAACGTACAGGGTGATTCATCATAAATGTCCCCCCCTCTAACTTGGTTATTTCTGGACAGATTCTAGAATTTCAAAAACCAGATTAAATCATTTTTTAGCGAATTTTTATACGTCAAGAAAATAATGATGTCCAAATCTAACCATATACAGGGCGTTACTTGATTTTCAAAATGGAAAACCCTGTATCTAACTCTAAACTATAGAAGTCAACCATGTAAAATATTATGTTTTTGAAATCAGAGCAATATGAGGATTGCGATTCTCGAGTTAGATACAGGGTGCTCCATTTAAGAAAATCAAGTAATATCCTGTATATAGTTAGATTTGGACGTCATTATTTTCTCACTATGACGCATAAAAACTTGCTAGAAAATGATTTAATTTGGTTTTTGAAATTCTCGAATCGGTCGAAAAATAACCAAATTAGAGGGGGGGACATTTATGGTGAATCACCCTGTACATGGATTCGGTTTCAGAAAAAAGGGTTTGGAAGGAAGTAACGGCCATTTAAGAAGCTGTTGGGGCACCGAGCACATGGCTAGATAAACCCCTTAGAGAATTTTGTTAAATTATATTTAAAAGAAGGGCCATTCTGCAGTAACGATAACAATATTTCTTGTTTTGTAGATTTGCCGGCCTAACTTACGTTTGGCTAACTTGCATTTGGTTAACTTGCACCTTAGAATTTTCGCATTTCGTAACTCGTATCCTGTAGACTTGCTGTTTGATATTTAATGATTGTATGATCCTGGATCTATGTTAATTTGAGCTGTAATACGGTTATATGGTTGGAAGCGCTGTGTGATTCGATTATTCAACCGGCTATTGGATAACCACGGTCGCACGTGAAGCATGCCGCTCGGCCGCTGGGTCGCTTACCCTGATGAGAACACATGATTGTAACACGTTATGCAATAAGGAATTGCCCTGGATGTCCATGGTACTGTGAGGTGTCGACAAATTAAAAATAAGGTCAGACTGTTTTTTCTATTTACTCAGAAACGGCGACGTGAAATTCCAGCCTCTGATTTTACAATAAACGTCGTGTGAGACGACGGCGTAAAATTATAAAAATTTACCAATCTTTTCAAAAAATTTGGTTGCTAAATTACCAAGCCAATTTTACACCTAACTTAAGTCAGATAATGTCGTTGATATTACGATTTTTAATAAGTTCCACAGTTACTGTGAACCGCAAATAGTACTATTTGAGGGGGCTAAAAAAAGCGAACCATTTGTGAAGTTAAATAAATTATTAAGCATTTTGACGCTCGTAGAGCACATTCTTACTTACCCCATAAGGATACCTTATTGTGATAAATTTTTATTATTAAATCTAATTTGAGGACCCAACCTTGACTTTATTTTTTTGCAACACCCGCAAACCCAAAAGGCTAGGATAGGCATTTTTTCTTGGTCTTAACTAAAACAAGATTAAGTGGCGCCTATTTAAATAATTGAAGACTTTAAAATTAAATTTTCCAAAGATCCTTGGAGGGGTTATATGATATCCATGGTGTATGTTAGTGGAAATTGTTTATTGGCATCAAGAGTGTATCATCAAAAATATCCTGATGTGAGGTCTCTAGAAAATTTGAAAGAACGTTTTGAGCACATTAGAAGTGTTGCATATGAAAAGAAGGCGAGACGATGAAATGTATTAAGTGAAGAAAATGAGCTGACTATAATTTTAGCGGTAATCGAAAATCATACAGCAAGTGTTCCGGAGTTAAGTAGGGATTTAAAAGTGAGTAAATCTAGTGTTTCCCTATGTCTTCATAAAAATAAGTTTCACTCCTATCGAGTACAGCTGCATCAAGAGCTTTTGGATGTGGATTCAAATCGTAGATTAGATTTTTGCCAGTGGGCTCAAAACCAAATTGGAGAAAATAAAGAATTTTTCAAATCTGTGTTGTTCACAGATGAATCAACACGTTTCATCGCAATGGATTTGTGAATAGGCACAATTTCCATTATTATGACAGAGAAAACCCTCATGTTGTACAGAAAAATCATTACCAGCACAACTGGAGTTTAAATGTTTGGGGAGGAATTGTACACGATTATGTTATTGGTCCTCACTTTTTGAGGGAAATGTGAATGGAGCAGTCTTCTTGCATTTTATGAAAAATACGTTTCCACAAATGAATCGAGCATACTTTTGATTATATTACAAATAATATGTGGTTACAACTTGATGGTGCACCACCACATTTTAGGAGAAATGTTCGTCAGGTCATTAGTAACCAATTTCCTGAAAGGTGGATAGGAAGAGGAGGTCTGATATTTTAATAAACTGTTCAATTATACCTAATTTACTATTTTGTTAAATTATATTTGGTCCTATTGCATGGCCGCCTAGGTCACCCCACCTGACTCCAATGGATTTTTTCCTTTGGGGATTTGTGAAGTTAGCTGTTTATAAAGTAGAACCAACGACTCGAGAAGATATGATGGAAAGGATTCGTCAGTGTTTCAATCGTATAACTGTTGGTATGTTATACAATGTAAGGCGTTCATTTATCAAGCGACTTCAGTATTGCGTGAATCAAAATGTTACATTTTGGGCAATTATTAAGTTAGTTTCAATATCGTAAAAAAAATTATTTCTCAAAAACCGTTCATAATAATTATTAAAAGAAAATGTATGATATCAAAATGTAAGAAATTGTATGCGTTATTCATCCATGTAAAAATTATATGCATTCCATTTAAAAAAAAAATTGAAAAAAATGCGTAACAAAAGACCAAAGCCATATTAGATTTTAATGCTAAGATATTAGTCTATGTAATGAAGGAAAAAATAGTGTAAACATTTCGTGCAAAGACGAGATTACCCCCCGTTTTCGAGGATGCTGAACACGATGGAAGTGGTGAGAAGTTTTTGACCGCCGCAACCCCCTGAAACAGCCAAAAGCCATCCTTTTATGGGTATCCCTTTATGTTTTCATATATAAACGGATCTGGGGAGTGATTTATCGACGGGTTATATATATTTTAAATAACATGGAAGGGGGTTATACAGTAAGTGGAATCCAGACAGCAGGCCTAGGGGGTTGATTAAACCCTCCCTAGAGGTGGAAAATCATCGTTTTTCAAATTATTCGGTTCAAACGCGTATCCCCCGTTTTCGAGGTCGCTGATCACAGAAAAATATTCATTTTTAGCTCCAACTCCTCCTCATCCCTCAAACGGGCAGAAACCACCCCTCACCCACCAGAAAGCATGCTATCCAGGATTTACAGGTTTTTCGGCACATGGTCATTATTCCTGTGCATATTCTTTCGTTTTTCACATGTTTCTCATGATTTTTTTATGAATAATTATTATTGTTTAACATAGATTCTCCTCAAATTTTAACTTAGTGCAACAACCCAATTGTAAGCAAATCATTTATTTGTCATAAAAATAGTTTCATGTAACTCTTTCAATAAACAACATTGCCACTGACGACAAAATTTATTATTCACTACTCCCCGATGAAGAAATCATTATACCCTACTCAGCAACCTACACAATCATCGTCCCAACGATAACTGGTGGATGAGGGTAAGTTTCCGTCCATTATAGAGGTTAAAGAGAGTAAGAGATGAAGGTGAAAATTTTTATCGTGAAAAGCGCCTGCGAAAACGGGGGAGGGCGTACTGACGATCCAACGTGTAATTAATGAATTTTACACCAATTGAAAGGATTGAAGCAACCCCCGAGGTCGCTACCACCTTCTCTTCCGTGAAAAATGAAGGGATATGCACAGGAATAACGATCATGTGTCAAAAAACCTGTAAATCCTGGATAGCATGCTTTCTGGTGAGTGAGGGGTGGTTTCTGTCTATTTGAGGCAGAAGATGATGAAAATGAATATTTTTCCCGTGATCACCAATCCCGAAAACGAGAGGATACACGTTTGATCCGAATCATTTGATCCGAATCATTTGAAAAAAAAATGATTTTCTACCCCTTGGGAGGGTTTAATCGAACCCCTAGGCCTGCTGCCTGGATTCCACTTACCCTATAACCCCCTTCCATGTTATTTCAAGTATAACCCGTCGATAAATCACTCCCCAGACCCGTTTATATATGAAAACATAAAGGGAACCCCATGGAAGGGGTAGTTTTTGACCGTTTCAGGGGGTTACGGCGGTCAAGAACTTCTCCCACCACTTCCATCGTGTTCAGCACCCTCTAAAACGGGGGGGGGGGGTGGTAATCTCGTCTTTGCACGAAATATTCATAAAAAAAACTCATCAAATAATGATTACATAGACTATACAGGGTCCGTCACTTAAAACTCCTCAAATTCGTAACTTCCTTTTAAGGCCTTTAAATATGCATACAGAGTGATTTAAAAAAAATTTTTTTGAGAAAATTGTTAAGAAAGGAAACTTAATTTCTTTGAATATTTTTTTACCTCACCTTGTACATGAACTGTGTTAATGTTTTCTTATAAAGGTTTTAATTAGCTTCAATTTAAGTTTAAAAAAAAAAATTTAATAAAAATTTTGCAATTTCCTATTATTTAGCAGAGCTGGGTAATTCCTTTTGAAAAAGTAATTAGCAATTACAACAACTCCTTTTTTTTCGTGTAATTGTAATTGTATTTAAGTAATTGTATTAAATGAATATAATTCCTTCTTTAAAGACGTACTTTGTAATTGCAATTAATTCCTTTTTGAAAAAAGTAATTTGTAATTGTAATTAATTCCTTTTTTAAAAAGTAATTTGTAATTGTAGGCACGGATTTAGAAAATTCTTGAGGAGGGGGCGCACATTTAAACTAAATATATAGCATTTTGAACTTTTTATTAAAAAAACCTAAATCTACAAACCTTGGCCTTATAAATTACTGCATCAGGGGGGGCGCGCGCCCCTGCGTCCCCCCTATAAATCCGTGCCTGGTAATTGTAATTATTTTCTAATTACAAGTAATTACCCAGCTCTGTTATTTAGTACATTTTAATAAAGTTTGTTTTTAAAAATATTTATTTCTTTTGTTTCTTGTTGCTGTTTTGTTATGTTGAGGATTGTTTGTGATATGTCTTTTACAAATAAAGCATAAAATTATTATTTACATTTTTTCAGTTATTTTTAAAAAAATCAGTTTGGAATCGGAAGGAGTGTTTTTAATTTCTTTCTCTAAAACCAAAAAGTATTTCGAATATGACGTAATAACATAAATTGAAGCTAATTTAAATCTTTATAAGAAAACATTAACACAGTTCATGTACAGAGTGAGGGAAAAAAATATTCAAGGAAATTAATTTTTCTTTCGTAATAATTTTTTTAAACAATTTTTTTAAAAATCACTCTGTATGCATATTTAAAGGCCTTAAAAATATCTACAATTCGATGTGCCGAACATGGTCGTAGCTTAAAAAATAAGGAAGTTACGAGTCTGGGGAGTTTTAAGTGGCGGACCCTGTTATAGAACACCTTAATTTATGCAAAAATTATTTGAAATAATCATATCTCAAAAACCATTTGAAATAAAAATAAAGTGTATTATATTAAAATGTGGGGAATTGTATGCTTTATTCATCCATGAAAAAAATTATAGATATTCCATTTAAAAAAATTGAAAAAAAATGATAATTAAATATCAAGAAATATAAACAAATATTCTGGACGCGAAATAATAATAATTTGTTTCAAAAATGTTTTTCAGTAAATACATCACTATCAAATAATATCCCACATTTTTAGAACAAAAAATTAATAAACCGTGGAGATATGGCAGTCAAAAAAAATGTTTGTAAATTGCCAAAAAAAAAAAAAAACAGGAAAAAAGTTATAACTTGGCAACGCATCTGATTGGCAAAATATTTTAAGGTGTAATACAGGACCCTTGGGAGGCTTATCTGGCGTTAAAAATATACAGGCTGTTTCATTTAAAAAAATTGTGTAAGTCGTTTCTGTGACACCTTGTATTATTGAAAATAATTTTACGTTGTAGTAGAGATGAAACATTGAATGTTTTGTTAAGAAAGTTTTTTTTATAAAGTTAGCCGTTTTTTCCGAGGAAACACTAACTGGACACTCCGTATATAAAAAAAAAAACACATTTATCCATCAGTAAATCACGCATTCCAACCTTCTATCCTTTTTGCGCAAAAATGTTTCTTTTTGTCAATTTCTCGGCTTCAGTGAATCTGATATAGAGAAGGAATATACAACACTGTTTGTGGTGCGGGAGCTAAGTGGCTTTTTCGGAAACTTATCGTTACAAGCATTTTCTGATTAATTCTACTGAACTTAAATAATGACAAAATAGACTTCTGGCATATGTCAGCCCGTCGAGTTGGCCATGGTTCAAGGTATAAAAATCAGTGAAATTATATCATCGTTACAAGGCTAATCTTTTTGTGTGTACACATTTTATATTTAGAATGAATAAAAAAGATCGCCAGAAAGTGTGGGCCATCAGGGGCACAGCCAGAAAGGTCAAAGATGTAAAAAAAACGGAGTTAATTAACATGATCGTTACAAGCTTATTTTTAGGCTGAATATGTTTATTTAAATGTTTTGAACACAGAAAGAAGCTCCCGTCGGTAAGGCTAGCCAGAAAGAAAATGTTTAGGATTTTTTAAGAAAATTGGATTTTTTTGGCATATTTCATCTCAGAACTCTAAGTTATGGCTCCTTTTTAAAACGTAAATATATGCTCCTTCAACAATAGAATAGCCTTGCCAGAAAGTTCTTAGTGTCAACAAAAGTACCATAGGCTCTTAAATATTCAGGAATTTAACACTTTTGGCTAACGTGCCTCAGATGTATTGTATCATTATTACCTTCCTGGCTGCGCCTCCTGACGGCCCACACTTTCTGGCGATCTTATTTTATCCATTCTAAATGTAAAATGTGTACACACGAAAAAAAATGAGCCTTGCAACGATGACATAATTTCACTGATTTTTAGACAGTGTTCGTGACGTGACGCACCTGACAGGAGTTACCCCCCAGAAGTCGATTTTATAAATCATTTCATCCATTAAACCATAAAAATATCTCAAAATTCATAATGAATGACCCATTTTACTTGTGCATCTGATATCATACAATGTTATTTTGTGCTCAGTGTACCGACGTAAAATGTTAGATGTGAGAAAGGTAAAAAGGCTATTTTAATAGATGAAACTTGTAGGTATATACGAACCTCTTTTACATTTTTATATCAATTTCCTTCTATAATGTCAAAATTTGTATGCCACAAAAGTGACATTTATAGACTCACCTATCACAGTTATGCATCTTTCTTGTAGACTGACATCTTTAGCCTTCTGGGATATCTGTACATAAGAGCCACTTGCTTCTTTTATTTGTTTTATATAATTACCCGCTTTACCAATTATCATTCCAGCTGTTGAATTTGGTACTAAAATTTTCACTTGTTTGTCTCTTTCCTGCATTAATTTACTATCAGAATCCACAACGGACTTTGTTAAATCAGGTTTCTCTCTAATTCTATCCATTATAAACTCCAATACAGATATTATGGCATCTACACTACCTGTGATTAGGCATACTCTTTCTGTTGTTCCTGAAACAAAGAAAAATGGGTTTTTAAATATACTTATTTTATTGAACAGATAGAGTAGTTTACGGTGAGACACCCTAAACAATGGACCAATTTGTCATATTTCTTTTAAAATTTTTAACCTCCAAACAAAAAACCGCTGCCCAAGGAATCATAACTTTAAAGTCAAGATTTTCCATCCAAATCTCACAACGAGAAAAATTTGTTTAGGGAACTCTAATAATATAATATTTGAAATCGTCTACCCCAAAAACCCCAAAACGATATTCCACATCGGTAGTGGGGATGTGGGTAGGGGTGGTAATGGGGGCAGCCAATGCCAAAAAATTTTTTGAGACCTTAGCTTCTCTTATACATACTAAATACCAATTCTATGGACTTTTACTTGCTCGATTTACCAATTTACCATTTACCCCAATTTACCCCCCAACTCTTCAACAGAATAAGATCAAAATATAATCTAGTTTCAAATCTCGTTAAAATACATAAATGTACCAAATTTCAATCCATAAAATCCATAAAATGATATCCCACATCGGTAGTGGGGTAGTAGTGGGGGTGGGTGAAGTAAAAAAATATTTTGAGGATTTTGGTTCTTGTACACACACTAAATCACACATTTTTTCATCCCCTTTAATAATGAGGTGGAGGTGGTAATGGGCGTGCTAATGCCAAAAAATTTTTTGAGACCTTAGCTTCTCTTGCATATACTAAATACCAATTTTTTGGACTCTTACCTGCTTGATTTACCTATTCATCCCCCATTTACCCCAATTGATTCCCCAACCCTTCGACGAATCTAGTTCCAGATCCCGTTAAAGTACATACGTATGCCAAATTTCAAGTCGATATCTTAAACGGTTCCATATCGTTTTATGGATTTTTGGACGATTTCAAATATTATGTATTATTAAAAAGGGTAAACTGATTAGGCAGAAAATAGTCCAGTGCAATTACCACCAATTTTGTCATGTTATTTAAAAAGTTTTTATTGCATGTAGAATACGGTTAAAAATGGCATTAAAGGGAGAAGTTTTTGAAAACATTTGAACATCTTGATACTTTTCGTTTTTTTTTGCAAATGCAAGGGAAAGTTGAAATTTATGAACCTTTCTACCAATTCTGGGGACTCTGTTAGCTCATAATAATTTTTTTCTTTAATTATCAGCGTCAGATACATTGCAGAAAATAATAAAAATTATTTTGAACTGTTACAACCCTAAAAAAAATTGTTATACATGCTAAAAGGCTGATGATGAAAATTTTCAAAAGAAAAATTATAATAATAATATCTCAAAAACGGTGATACTTTGGATAGAGGTCGTTAGGGCTAACTAACTTCTAAATGGTCCCACCTATCCACCATACCCGTTTGGCACACCCTCTGCCGAATACCTTGATATCATAAGTAGATAAGCTACAGGAGTACGGGGACAAAATCCCATGTATTTTCTTATGGAGATTCATTTTGCAGAAAATCTGATTCGATACAATGGGAAACGATTCGAGACAATGGGAACGATAAGGATATGCATGCGGACTCACATGAGAAGCTCGATCAATACTAGGGAAACGTAATATGGTAGGCTGACGAAACAAATATATTAGTATATAATCTAATCGATAGGATTCGGGATACTGGGAACAGTACAGGTATGAATTAGAACTTTTGGGAAAACGGATAAGAAGCTTGATAGATACTAGGGGAACAACGTAGTACGATAGACTAGAGGAGCTAATATGTATTAGAATATTAAGATAAGATTTAGAATATTGGGAACAGCATATGTATATTACTAATAGCCTTCTATATTATACTTTGAATAATTATAAACGTCTAATATATAACGTCATCTAATATATATTAATTATAAACTATGAAGCAATTTAATTTTTATATATAATCGGACAGTTGACAATTTGGACACTCATAGTAATATACCTAGCTTTTTATATGACGACAGCCCCTTTTGTACAGTCGGTCAAACAGACGTCAAAGCTGATGCTGGTCCTATGTAGAGACGCGTCGTATGAATCGTATTGGCAACTTTTTACAACATCTCAACGAGACATAAACCAATTATAAAAATATATAAATATAATAATAGATATATGTGTTTTTGATGAGACTGAGCACCTAACAGACAACCGCGGCAGAAAATATATTGCTACCAAGCAAGCCATAGAGCAAGGAGAGGCCAACTAGAATAATTTTAATGGTACACAAAACATCGTGCAAGATCCAGTGAATAAGAAGAAGAAATAAAATTAATTTAATCATCTAGCATATTTTACATAGATTTCTTTAAGAGGTCTACACACGATCCAGCGGCAGGGAGCCAGCCTTGTCGGTACCTTTGAAGTTTGGCTGGGCGTCCGCTGGGTAACGGCAAAGTTTGTCGAGCCAGCGAGGACAAGGTCAGTTCCAGCCAGCCAAGGACAAAATACATGCCGGCTTGCCTGCCGCATCGTCTCTTTGATGTTCCGCCGAAAGGATGACATTAGTACGGTCGTTCACCACCACAGTTGTCTAATTCCAGAAACATGTTATAATGTTTGAAAAAAATAACTGAACTGAGAATTCATTTTACTTCCACATCGACGTGGTGGAGTGGAACTATGGTAACAAATTATATGTACTCAAGGAGCTAACACGCCACTCGTGTCGTCGCCGATTTTTATTCATTTGTGTGATGTCTACAGTTTTCATTTATTTTGTTTAAGTAATTTAGTAAAAAATATGGCTGGTTTTAAATACCTGATGATATTATTAGATTAATTGAACTTATGGAGATAAATCCCTGTATTTGGGACAAAACAAATGAAAATCATAAAGTCCGGTTTTATTGAAATTTGGAGAATACATTAGAGAGTTAGCTAGAGGAAGAACCCCAGCGTTTAAAAAAAAATCGATTACTAAATAGAGGTTATGAAATATTTTATCAAAGAAAAAAAACGTGAAAAGTTGTAATCTTTGATACGACTGTATGTTTAAGTGCCATACTTGCAATTTTAATGATCTCCCGATGATACCATCTTGAGCGTTAATGATACCATCTTGACTGTTGAATGACTTACTATCGTTGAGTCTATAAAATCTAATAGGTGTTACAACACTTTTCACGTGCATTTTTTTTTTTTTCATAAAATGTTTCATAAATTTTATATTTACTCATCGATTTATTATTTATTTACTCATAGTATTTAGTCATAGTTCTTCCTTTAGATAACACTAATTTATGGTCCAAATTTTAATACAACCGGACTTTTCTCATTTAAGTTATTTAGCTTAAAAGAGACATGAGAGACGGAGAGGTAGACGGACAGACAAACGGTCTGGCAGAAAGACGGACACATGACGGACATTATAAAAGTTGTTGAGAACTCTATAACACAATGGTATGGTATTTTTTCTCTACGAGCGATATTTACATTTTTTTAATGTGTCGATAAAATGCATTTACCTTTGTTTGTAGAGAATTTTGTCTTCCTCATTTTTGTATATAACCTTTTTCCCATAAAAACTATAGCCCAGTCGACGAAGGTATTTACCCACAAAAAGTTGCAAACTGTGTAAACTTTTTTTAATGAGTTCGTGAAAGTGTGTAGAATAATATCCTGAAAAGTTTACATTTCGCTCGGATGCAGAACATAAAAAGAAAAGTGAAAAAAACAATTTTTTTTCATTGATTTTTTCAAAATTTTGAAATTAAGTCAAGCTAGGAAAAAACAAAAAATACAGATGGATATATCACGTATTTATGAACAAAAAAATGTGCTAACAAAATATATCGCTAAAGCCACGGTTTTCCCGGAAAAAAATAGTCAAGTGTAACGTTATAACTCGAAGCGAGATACATGCGTGCGCGCGCTTGAATACGCATGACTGTGACACCGACGTGCTGAATTACATGTCACTAAATCAGAATTTGTTCAATCTATATGAGTGTTGGTTCATTTAAAAGATGGAAATTGTAGCTTTCTGATGCTTTTTTGTTTCAAACAATACAAGTAAAGGATGGATAGGAAAAATATGCTTATATATATAATTACGCCCGAACTCAATCGTCGCAATAAAAAATATAGAAAAAAATAAAAGCTATTCAAAAAAATTCGTTCTTCATTGAAAACTGTTAAAAAGTATGTACACTTCATGATTATTATGGTTTATTAAGTTGTAGTAACGTGGATTCAAAAAAAAGTACATCTCAAATCATTGTAATTTAATTGCTTGATGATTTTCTTGATATATATATATATATATATATATATATATATATATATATATATATATATATATATATATATATATATATTGAAGGCTGTAACTTGCCGGGAAATTGGAAAAAATAGAATATCACTATTTCGGAAAAAATTCTGTGCATTTTTTCTAAAATATGATTAATCATATCATGATAAGAAATTGCGATTGTCACGATCTTATCCTTATAACTATGAAAATATCTTTGATTGTTGTGAATATAAATTCTGGAACTTTTCCAATACATTAACAAATGTATAAGGAATTCAATGGATATAGCTGAAATGTGGATAGGTGTATCTGTAATAAATACAATACAGTAAAGGCACGTAAAAATTCATGCGGCTATGTGTGGTGTCCGTATATGAGTTCATAATTATATATTTTCCCTCCAGACTCACTATTTATCCTCTTAGTCAGAAACATGTTAAAAATGTGTAATCAGAAAGAGAAAAAAGCTTTATTTTATTTGTTAGAACTGCTAAGAATTTTTAGAGGTTCCGTAGTATGCTTTTAACCGTGCGCTTGGCCGAGCAGAGTGACAAAGTTACTTCACTATTTCTTTCCGGGAAAACCGTGGCTTTAGCGATAAATTTTATTAGGACATTTTTTGTTCAGAAACACGTGGTCTACCCACCTGTATTTTTTGTTTTTTCTAGCTGACTTAATTTAAAAATTTTGAAAAAATTGATAAAAATTTTTTTTTCACTTTTTTTTATGTTCTGCATCCGAGCGGAATGTAAACTTTTCAGGATATTATTCTATACACTTTCACTAACTCATAAAAAAAAATTAGTTACAACTTTTTGTGGGTTTCACTATAAAATGATCTCTGTCGTCTGAACTACTACTAAAAATGAGAAAATTGACAAAAATTTATTTTTTTGTACCTCAAGCTTTTTCTTATTTTTTTTTTCTAATTAAGGCCTTTTTTGCCTCTGCTACTAAACCAAATATGTATAATAATAATTTGACCAATGAAATAAGGTTATAAGCTTAGTACTTATAGGATAAAACAAATTGCAAGTAAATTTTAAACCACTTATTTCATAGTTATTTGTAAAAGTTTATTTAGTATTTAAAAGTGAACAGGTACCTATCCGACGGATATAAAACTGTGTTTCATATCCGTCGGCAGACGAATAAAAACCTTAGTATGACTACTTCTGGTACAGTTGGGCACAATACTAATACAATATATGTAATGAATTTTTTTATCTGTAACGATTTATAGTTTATAGTGAACAACAAATTACAGCAACGAGTACGCTAAAAGAATGGTATAAGTAATCCCAATGCAACAGACAACTCGTATTTCGACGGAAGGTGCAACACGAGGCGACGATGCTAGGCTCTAGCTGTAATTTTCAATAATGGGCTTCATTTTTTTTAAGTTTGGCATTTTTTACTCATGTTTTGAATGCTCTATTTAACTATTTATGGAATAGGATTTTATTCGTAGGAAGTTAGGAAATGTATCCGGTCACAATCCAACTTATTTTATTGTACATAGCAATTTTATAGTGCTAATCTGTGTTTAATTGTAATAATAATAACAATCGTCGATAAAAAGATGCACACCGCATTTTCGCATGCGTTTTTTCGAAAACTGCTAATAGTAAAAAATAATTTGAAATAACAAGTTTCCTCCATCCTTTATTTTCATTTCTTTTTGATATACTTATATCTATTTCGAAAGATAAGAATTTTCTCGATTGCTAATATAATTTCTAATTATTGTAAAGTACATGAGATCATAATTTATTCCTTATTCTTTCAAGATATCAGTACAGTGAATAATACTTATTATAAAAGGTACAACAAAAAATAGAATAGAAACACGCCACTCGTGTCGTCGCCGATTTTTATTCATTTGTGTGGTGTCTACAGTTTCATTTACTTTGTTTAATTAATTTAGTAAAAAATATGGCTGGTTTTAAATATAATATTGTTAGATTAATCGAACTTGTGGAGATAAATCCCTGTATTTGGGACAAGACAAATGAAAATCATAAATATAAAATAGACAGCTGGCAGTAAATTAAATATAATTTGTTAACTGCTGCCATGTTACTGCTCACACTTGCACACTTAAAAAAAATACTCTAGCCCTTTCGGCCAGTAAGCGCACGCACTAATTTACTCAGCCGTCGTACACACTTCCAGCTGCGAGGCCCAGCACAGGAGATTAAAAAAGTAGCAAAAAAAATACCAGCAGGCTGTCCACAGCATGCTGTGTCGTGTGTAGAACCTATTAATGTCTTTGATCAATCTAATTATTTTTAAACTTGCCGAAACTTCAACCCTAGAGATCACCTGCCGTGATATGTGGCATCGAAACGGAACCATGCCTCAGAGTGCCGTAGGTTGAGTTTATAGCAAGAATAATTAAATTTACCAAAGAAAAAAAATTTATTATATGGGAAGGTCTAGCAGACTCACAGAGCTAATGCAGTCCCCCAAGTAAAAGAGTATTGCATGAAGCATATTAGCATCTCTTTTATCTACTTAGCGAGATGACCAATAATCAGAGATATTACGCTTTACATAAACCTATACTTGAAATACAACGAAGAAATGTTTGCAAACTATTGTGAACAATAAATCTGTTTAAACACTTACCTTTCAATACATATCAAACATCACTAGGAAAAAGACTTGATCAATACGTTTTTATTGGCAACCATCTGTACCATTGTATATTTGGCTGATAATTTCTCACTCTTCAAACGTTTAAAACAGCCTCTAGCCCCTACAAATAAAAACTTTATAATAGTATTGAATATTAAAAATATAAATATACTGCTTGAAAAGAGAGATAATATGTAAGTAAAATACCACAAAACACAAAATATATAAACTAAACAAGCTGGAGATAGACCCCATACGTAAGTCTACTTAATGTATATAAAGTAAAACATTCAAAATAACTAACTAGAAAAGAAAACTAGTGAATATTGATCTGGAAATCAACATACACATATCATTTTCGGCCATTCAGCCGTTAATTTAAGAAATAAATAATATTATACATGAAACAAATCCTTAATATATTTCTGAGTATTTTCAAATAACTTTACTGATTTTGGTGATAATAAACTAATGCATACAAAACACTTACAAAATTTTATTTTTCATTTAGCTCATTCTTTGGTTGTGAATAGTAGCATATTTTGCGTACCACATATGTATGAAGGACATATAAATTACTATTATGTTTTTGTTTTTAAGATAGACAGTGTGAAAATATTAAAAACAAATAATTACTCAGCTAAGTTGAATTAAAAATTTAACGCATACACACACCTATTATAGATGCAATCGGCGCGGCGGGCATTGCAAATGACCAAAACACATAGGGAAAACATAAAAAATCATGCAGGTCTAGACTCGTCGGTGGACAGTTGTAAACTGAGATGTAACACATCCTACCTGGGTTAGTAAGGGTGTACTAAGTATTAAATCGAGTCGAAGTTAAACAATCAACACATGTATTAACATTCTCGGGAAAGCAATTAAGAAAAGAGAAAAAAATTAAATGCTTTATTTGAAAATAAAATTTGAAAAATGATAATTTATGAAAAATTTAAATTTAAGAAATGCTCTAAATTTTCACTACTGCTACAATACACAGGGTGTCTCCAAGGTTCGAAACAATTTATATCGATTAGATATCAGTTATACTCTAAAATATGGTATATGGCATATTTAATAAGGTTATTATACATATAATGAATGAATTTGTAGTAGGACGAACGTTGTGAATATCTGTTAAATAAGATAAACTCTGTTGAACTTAAAATTATTATATTAATATTATAATTTAGAGTAAAATGTTACTGAAGTTTTAGATTAAGCACACAAAAATATGAGGACGTACAAGATATCTAAAACGCAATATATAGTAGTGTCTCTAAGGTTCGAACCAGCTTTATGTAGTTTAGATGATACATCAATTTCATTATGGAATTGAGAATAGGATCACCATGATATAAATAAAAGTTTTAGTAGAGTCTTGCCAACTGCGAATATCTATTAAATATAATCATCTCTATTGCACTTATATTTTTCTTCATAAATCATGTATTATAACATCATAGTAGAAAACCTCCTATTGAAATTGAATCTTAGCATTCATACATGGCGATCGTTAGAGATGCGTAAACTCTCATATTTTATATAAACCATGTTTTATTATAATTTACAATAAAACGTTACTAAGGTTCTAGATTAAACACACAAAAATATGAAGACGTATAGGATATCTAAACCATAATATATAAGATGTTTCCAGGGTTCGACCCAACTTTATGTAGGTTAAATGACATAACAAATTTCCCTTAAAATATCATTAAAGTATTTTTAATGGGACTATTTTCTGATGAACTTAAAATATTTGATTTAAATTTGAAATCTACGCAAAATAGCGTAGTAGGACAGTTTCTAGTGAATTTAGGTCACCTCTATCATACAGGGTGATCGACAGAGCCATGGAAACTAATATATTTTATATAAACTATGTGTTATTATGATTTTAGAGCGAAATGTTCCAAGGGGACATAGGAACATAGATTAAGAACATAAAATATCAAAGATGTACATGATATTTAAACTACAATATATACAATTCGTGTTTTTAGATGATATAACACAATAACAACCTTAAATAATTCATACTAAACCAATGTATTCATATAATGTTAATCTATTTTCTGTTAAAATTATATTGTGAGATGTTGACGTCAAAAAAATAATGATACTTTTGACAACACCACAATTGATTATTGATTAATTACGCAAATTACGCTGTAAAACACAGCACAACAAAAATAAAAGAAAGTAAGCACTTAAATCATTCGGTATCACAATATTTCATGTCGATAACGCAATTACTATATTGAACTTTTCTATTAAGGAAATTTTTACTCGCTCTTCTACGCTATACTACATCTTCACATTGCTATACAAAAGTTTACTATTGAATCCTAATTGATTATTTTTTGTCATAACTATTATCATCTTATAGATATAGCAACTCACCATATATTTTCTTTTGATTTTCAGATCCTCTGTGCTATGCTTTTAGAATATCAGCATCAATTTCAAACAACCCAGTCATTCTCCTTTATCACCCCTATATAATCACCATAGTAGCTTGTCTCATCCTCTCTTATGTGATAATCATATATGTATGCCATCATATTTACAGCATAGTTGTATTTTTTATTAACACTACAACAATTTATATAAATAATAAGGTCTTCATACTGGTACATGTAATTTTTAGTTCATACCAGCATCCTCAAATCCCAACCAAACTGTTCATACACCATCTCTGTACAAACAGATTAGCCCCAAGAATAATAGCAATGTTTATTTGGTGCCAAAAGTGTATCCAAATCATCAAGTTTTCTACCTAAGAACATCTCATACACTTCAGACATTATTCATATTTCAGCATGATGCATACTATATATTTTGACTACTCTCTGAATCTACCACTGTTTGTTAATAATGATTTGCGATAACAAGGAATCATCATTTAAACACACATCAATCACGTATTTCATCTATTTATTAACTTTCATAAAAAATCTGTATACCTAATAAGGCTACTGTTTACTATATCTGGATGACTACTTAATAAAATATTACACACATATAATTTGTCCGATAACAATATTTCTTCGTTTTAAAAAAATACTTTGAAAAAGGATACCATTCTACATTATTTCTATAAAATCAATTTAGCAAAACACAATTTTAGGACACAAGTTTAAAGAAATCGATAGTATCGTACATAACCTTACTTGATAATTTAACTATGGGTTTGCAAACCTGATTATTTTATCTACCAGACATAACATACACTTTCCATATAAAGGATATCGAGCTATCAACGATTCATATAAAACATATATACCATATAAAACGACAAAATATTTTTTTCAGATTTTCTAAGCAATAAAATTTAAACACATCTGGTTGCACCTATCAATCGCCGCTAGAGGAGAGATTAGATTAATTCGTTACCATTAACGAATGTCTGTACTATTGATACAGTATGCAGTAAGTTTAATATACCTTTAGGTATAAGAACCACGAAGTATTATACAAAATACACGTTTTTATATAATTCCAACAAAATCTATATATTACAAAAATAACAAACTCGGGGATGCATAGTTTGAAAATGATTAAATACAATAAGATTTAGCTACATGTAACGTGAAAATAGCTGCCTAAGAGGAAATATTAATTAGAATTTTGAAATTTCTAAAATAGAAACAATCGTTTTCGAATGTGTTGATAAACTCATGTTTTGATGTAGACAATTATTGCCAATACAAGTCAACTTTTTTAAATATTAAGACCACCGGGAGATTTCTGTCAAATCAATCATAATTCAAATGCAACCCAGCGTAGATCTAGCCGACCAGGCGGTACATCACAAGAGTAGCAGCAATGTCTACCGGGCGTTGATAAATCAATCAATCATTCAAAATTATTGGTATTTAACTTATGCCAAATCTGTGTGGTCTGCTCAGAAAACGAAATTTCTGTCCAAACATAGTGAGTACGCTATTTTTCTAAGACCAATAATATTTTTCAATACTAAATAATAATTAATGAGAATAATACAGCTCGCTTTAAATACATCAAAATCTTTATGTATGTGTGTCTATATCGGTTCGTTATCTAGCAATGCATTAAATTTCTACATTAATGCTTTAAATGTCTACTCTTTGTTGGTTTAAATATGAAATATATATTTTTCATCATAAGCTTGTAAAAGCATTATTCATCATTTTGGTACTATAAAACGCAACATTTCAACATAAAAATCTCACAGAAAACGTCTAAGATTCAGTGGAGCGAATAAAAACCTGATTAATTACCAATATAATATTATATGTATATCTGCTATATCTTGAACTACAAGTGATGTATAACACAAATAAATTGCATAGACCACACACATAAAGAGAAAATACAGCGATCACTAACTAAAAATCCGGAAAAATGTTGATACAAATTTTTATTCTTTAAGGTATAAAAAGCAAAATAAACTTCATTTTCTAAGCATATTTTCTATACTAGATTCTACTTAAATATAATGTTTATCAACCACTACTATGTTTTTATATTAAAATATATAGTAACAAAATATTGAAACAGTTACACACTTTCGAAAATGATTCCATATGTTATATACATATAACAGTCTTGATTTAATCTATCTAAGTGTTAACACCTTGTTACAGTAAATCATTGAAACATGTAAATCAAAACAGTCGAGAATCAATTATTGTAATACAGATCTTTTGGATAATCTACAGAATAGTATTTGGTATTTAAATTATATGAAATTTATCTCAAAATCACATCAAAGCCATCTCTTTTAACTAATAGGCCCACCACAACAATATAAGACTAAATTAAATCATCAGAATAGAAAGTCGTTTGTTAATTAATTAGTCAAAGTTAAGAGTATTATATTTTACAATACACGTATTAGACTATATTTAAATATAATATATCAATCATAGCTAATAAATTTGTACATACTTACACATGGATTCCATAGAAAATCAATTAGCAGATGCATAAACACTTACGAATATTACAGGAAAACATACTATTTATTTATGAATTACACAAAAACAACCCGTACGAAACGAAAGAAATCAACAGTCTGCTTCATGAAGAGTCGGACGCTTATATTTATAGAAGAGTTTCAACACCTAAGGGATAATGCATCATCCAGCTCCGGCCTAAATTTGAATGACGTAACACATCATACCGACTTGTATAGATGAGTCTGTGACAATTCAATAGTAAGTAGTTCACTAGCAACGTATAAATAATAACGAATATGTGTACGAACCAATGATAACGAATAATTATACATTCAGTACACCTTATCGTAATAGTTTGAATGCATTCGCAACAAAGTAAGAAATAAATTAAGCATAGTATCTTGTTGAAATAAGATAGCATACAGATGTATAGAATAGAATAGAATAGAATAGAATAGAATAATCTTTATTTTCCAACTAGACTGTTACAACAGTATGGGCATCGCCAGTTACATTACAAATGGCATATTACAAGGATAAAAGTCTAAAGTTGCAGTCAAAAGAAAATACAATTAGGTTATATATTATTTATCTAGTTACTTCACTAATTAAATTACTACGTGTAGCATCAAATGAATAAGATTAGGTTTGTTGATAACAAATACGTATTATTATTTATTTAAAAACAGTTAAAAAAAATGCTAATTAAAATTTCCTAAAAAATATGTTAATAAAAGTACATGTAAATGGTGTGTAAAAAAACATGTATTTTAAAAGACAAATATAAAAGTTATAAAAATAAGTGTGTAGTCCTGTACAGAATAAAACATATGAGTTTGTAGATATTTTTTAGCGAATGTTTGAATTTGTATAGTGTATTTAAATTTTTAATGTGATCGGGAAGTTTATTATAAATTTTAATTTCAGAGTAATAAAGTCCTTTTTCAAATCTTGTTGTTTTATGTTTAGTTGGCTGTAATTGTGTTATGTGCCTTGTCTCATAGGTATGGTTTTGTGAATTACGTTGGTACAAATTTATATTTTTACGAACAAAAATTGCAACTTTGTAGATATACAGACAGGGCATGGTCATTATTTTTAGGGATTTAAATAGGTCTCTACATGTTTGTATTAAAAATATCCACAACAAATACAATAATTATAGGTTTTTAAGAGGAAATAGGTGAATACGAGCTATGAAACAAGTATTTGTGGTTTTGAATCAATCGGTCATCTTAAAATATACAGAGTAATCAAAATGATTTTACAATTTAGAACTGTTTGTGCAGAATTTTCACATTTTTTTCAAATAAGTATTAAACATATAAATAAAACAATTATTGAAATACACTGTTTTTTCACTAATTTACTATTTCAGGGTAAAATAAGTTTAACAATATTTGAAAGATTATAAATTTTTTTACCTATATCGGCAATTAGCAAAAAATAAGGACAATTACTCTTAATTGTTCATATTTATGCAAAAAATAAGGACAATTATCCTCAATTGTCCTTAAATAAAGACAATGAAGAATATAAATATCATTCATCAATTATAATCGACATTCATCCAAATTCAGTCATTGCACATCCATCGCGCATCCAAATTCATGCACATCATAAATATGATGCTTTTTATGATGTCTGTTTCATCTGGTACTTTTTCAAGTTAAAAAAATAAATAAATAAAACAACTGTTGGAAGATTATATAGTTTTTATTACCTACATAGGGTACATTACTAAAAAAGTTGTTTTTACTAGTACAATATTTAAAAAAAATGTTTATAATAACATATTGATTTTTCGCTAATAGATTATTCCTCCAATATGCTGATTATTTCGTTGCTTATATTGTTGTTACCTGCCACTTCTGAACTATATATCTGATGTAAACGTTACACCAATTCTTTCGGTCTATTCCAATAAACAGAAACCATGTTATTCATTGTATTTATAATTAATTTATGCATCTTAATTGCTCAATAGCATCTATTTCTTCATTGCCTAGTATGTACTATCATTTCCATATATTAGTTAACATTTATATTTTTTTACTATTACATTTACTTAAGGGCAATCAACATTAATTACTCTTAATTGCCAGTCACACAATGCATTTATTTTGACTTACAATATTAAAATTTTATTTAAAAGTATTTATTAACTACACATCGAGGATGTGAAAAATTAAATAGTACAATGTTTTGATTTTAATGATTTACAATGTAAAGAACAGTTTAGTTTTAGGAACAATTATGCTGTTATGCTATTGTGTTATTGGTAGAAATAAACTTAAAAGACTTCAGAATAAAATATGTAATTTTTTATTTAAGTAAAGTCTTTGACGGTGTTTCACGCGACATCTTAGCAAACGAGCTTTTTAGGTATGGTTTTGTATAAGAATATTTCACTAATAAATTTAGATCTCAGCAACATCCAGAAAAGCTGATACTATAATGAGATTTACTCAAGTCATACTCTAAGAAGGGGGGTTCCTCAAGGTTCAATAGTGGACCCATATGCTTTTAATGTACGTAACTGACTGATTTCATTTGAAACAATTAAACAACTGCAAAGAGCATAAATTTAGTTGTTTCAAATGAAATCAGTCAGTTACGTACATTAAAAGCATATGGGTCCACTATTGAACCTTGAGGAACCCCCCTTCTTAGAGTAAGACTTGAGTAAATCTCATTATAGTATCAGCTTTGCTGGATGTTGCTGAGATATAAATTTATTAGTGAAATATTCTAATACAAAACCATACCTAAAAAGCTCGTTTGCTAAGATGTCGCGTGAAACACCGTCAAAGACTTAAAATAAAAAATTACATATTTTATTCTGAAATCTTTTAAGGTTATTTCTACCAATAACATAATAGCATAACAGCATAATTGTTCCTAAAACTAAATTGTTCTTTACATTGTAAATCATTAAAATCAAAATATTGTACTATTTAATTTTTTCACATCCTCGATGTGTAGTTAATAAATACTTTTAAATAAAATTTTAATATTGTAAGTCAAAATAAATGCATTGTGTGACTGGAAATTAAGAGTAATTAAGGTTGATTGCCCTTAAGTAAATATAATAGTAGAAAACTATAAAATAAGAAATGTTAACTAATATATGGAAATGATAGTACATACTAGGCAATGAAGAAATAGATGCTATTGAGCAATTAAGTTGCATAAATTAATTATAAATACAATGAATAACATGGTTTCTGTTGTTTATTGGAATAGACCGAAAGAATTGGTGTATCGTTTACGTCAGATATATAGTTCAGAAGTGGCAGGTAACAACAACATAAGCAACGAAATAATCAGCATATTGGAGGAATAATCTATTAGCAAGAAATCAGTATGTTATTGTAAACATTTTTTTTAATATTGTAGTTGTAAAAACAACTTTTTTAGTAATGTACCCATGTAGGTAATAAAAACTATATAATCTTCCAACAGTTGTTTTATTTATTTATTTTTTTAACTTGAAAAAGTACCAGATGAAACAGACATCATAAAAAGCATCATATTTATGATGTGCATGAATTTGGATGCGCGATGGTTGCGCGATGGATGCGCGATGGATGCGCGATGGATGTGCAATGACTGAATTTGGATGAATGTCGATTATAATTGATGAATGATACCGTGCGTGTAATTTCCCATTAGGCATGTACATTCACGTAGCGCGAGAAATCTGACAACACCGGCAGCCGTAAATTCGTCCATCGATAGAGCATCCCAGCTCGGTTATTTCATTTCAGCCAGCTGGCACACGCGATGTAATTCTACTCCCCATGCCTAGCCCGCGACACACATGGTATTTATATTCTTAATGGTCTTTATTTAAGGACAATTAAGGATAATTATCCTAATTTCTTGCATAAATATGAACAATTAAGGGTATTTGTCTTTATTTTTTTTTGCTTAAATAAGGACAATTAAAGGTAATTGTCTTTACTTTTTGGTAATTGCCGATGTAGGTAAAAAAATTTACAATCTTTCAAATATTGTTAAACTTATTTTACCCTGAAATAGTAAATTAGTGAAAAAACAGTGTATTTCAATAACTGTTTTATACGTTTAATACCTAATTGAAAAAAATGTGAAAATTCTGCTCACAGTTCTAAATTGTAAAATCATTTTGATTACTCTGTATATTTTAAGATGACCGATTGATTCAAAACCATAAATACTTGTTTCATAGCTCGTATTCACATATTTCCTCTTAACCTTATTATTGTATTTGTTGTGGATATTTTTAATATACATTTGTATGCTATCTTATTTCAACAAGATACTGTGCTTAATTCATTTCTTACATTGTTGCGAATGCATTCTGCATTCAAACTATTACGATAAGGTGTACTGAATGTATAATTATTCGTTATTATTTATACGTTGCTAGTAAACTACTATTGAATTGTCACAGACTCGTCTATACAAGTCGGTACGATGTGTTACGTCATTCAAATTTAGGCCGGAGCTGGATGATGTATTATCCCTTAGGTGTTGAAACTCTTCTATAAATATAAGCGTCCGAACCCTTCATGAAGCAGACTGTTGATTTCTTTCGTTTCGTTTGTTTTTGTGTAATTCATAAATAAATAGTATGTTTTCCTGTAATATTCGTAAGTGTTTATGCATCTGTTAATTGATTTTCTATGGAATCCATATGTAAGTATGTACAAATTTATTAGCTATGATTGATATATTATATTTAAATACAGTCTAATACGTGTATTGTAAAATATAATACTCTTAACTTTGACTAATTAATTAACAATCGACTTTCTATTCTGATGATTTAATTTAGTCTTATATTGTTGTGGTGGGCCTATTAGTTAAAAGAGATGGATTTGATGTGATTTTGAGATAAATTTCATATAATTTAAATACCAAATACTATTGTGTAGATTATCCAAAAGATCTGTATTACAATAATTGATTCTCGACTGTTTTGATTTACATGTTTCAATGATTTACTGTAACAAGGTGTTAACACTTCGATAAATTAAATCAAGACTGTTATATGTATATAACATATGGAATCATTTTCGAAAGTGTGTAACTGTTTCAATATTTTGTTACTATATATTTTAATATAAAAACATAGTAGTGGTTGATAAACATTATATTTGAGTAGAATCTAGTATAGAAAATATGCTTAGAAAATGAAGTTTATTTTGCTTTTTATACCTTAAAGTATAAAAATTTATATCAACATTTTCCGGATTTTTAGTTAGTGATCGCTGTATTTTCTCTTTATGTGTGGTCTATACAATTTATTTGTGTTATACATCACTTGTAGTTCGAGATATATCAGATATACATATAATATTATATTGGTAATTAATCAGGTTTTTATTCGCTCCACTGAATCTTAGACGTTTTCTGTGAGATTTTTATGTTGAAATGTTGCGTTTTATAGTACTAAAATGATGAATAATGCTTTTACAAGCTTATGATGAAAAATATATATTTCATATTTAAACCAACAAAGAGTAGAAATTTAAAGCATTAATGTAGAAATTTAATGCATTGCTAGATAACGAACCGATATAGACACACATACATAAAGATTTTGATGTCTTTTAAAGCGAGCTGTATTATTCTCATTAATTATTATTTAGTATTGAAAAATATTATTGGTCTTAGAAAAATAGCGTACTCACTATGTTTGGACAGAAATTTCGTTTTCTGAGCAGACCACACAGATTTGGCATAAGTTAAATACCAAGAATTTTGAATGATTGATTGATTTATCAGCGCCCGGTAGACATTGCTACTACTCTTGTGATATACCGCCTGGTCGGCTAGATCTACGCTGGGTTGCATTTGAATTATGATTGATTTGATAGAAATCTCCAGGTGGTCTTAATATTTAAAAAAGTTGACTTGTATTGGCGATAATTGTCTACATCAAAACATGAATTTATCAACACATTCGAAAACGATTGTTTCTACTTTAGAAATTTCAAAATTCTGATTAATATTTCCTCTTAGGCAGCTATTTTCACGTTACATGTAGCTCAATCTATTATATTTAATCATTTTCAAACTATGCATCCCGAGTTTGTTATTTTTGTAATATATAGATTTTGTTGGAATTATATAAAAACGTGTATTTTGTATAATACTTCGTGGTTCTTATACCTAAAGGTATACTAAACTTACTGCATACTGTATCAATAGTAGACATTCGTTAATACTAACGAATTAATCTAATCTCTCCTCTAGCGGCGATTGATAGGTGCAACCAGATGTGTTTAAATTTTATTGATTGGAAAATCCGAAAAAAATATTTTGTCGTTTTATATGGTATATATATTTTATATGAATCGTTGATAGCTCGATGTCCTTTATATGGAAAGTGTATGTTATGTCTGGTAGATAAAATAATCAGGTTTGCTAGTTAAATTATCAAGTCAGTCAATTATTAAGTAAGGTTATGTACGATACTATCGATTTCTTTAAACTTGTGTCCTAAAAATGTGTTTTGCTAAATTGATTTTATAGAAATAATGTAGAATGGTATCCTTTTTCAAAGTATTTTTTTAAAACGGAGAAATATTGTTATCGGACAAATTATATGTGTGTAATATTTTATTAAGTAGTCATCCAGATAGGTATAGTAAACAGTAGCCTTATTAGGTTTACAGATTTTTTATGAAAGTTAATAAATAGACGAAATACGTGATTGGTGTGTGTTTAAATGATGATTCCTTGTTATCGCAAATCATTATTAACAAACAGTGGTAGATTCAGAGAGTAGAGTCAAAATATATAGTATACATCATGCTGAAATACGAATAATGTCAAGTGTATGAGATGTTCTTGGGTAGAACACTTGATGATTTGGATACACTTTTGGCACCAAATAAACATTGCTATTATTCTTGGGGCTAATCTGTTTGTACAGAGATGGTGTATGACCAGTTTGGTTGGGATTTGAGGATGCTAGTATGAACAAAAAATTACATGTACCAGTATGAAGGCCTTATTATTTATATAAATTGTTGTAGTGTTGATAAAAAATACAACTATGCTGTAAATATGACGGCATACATATATGATTATCATATAAGAGAGGATGAGACAAGCTACTATGGTGATCATATAGGGGTGATAAAGGAGAATAACTGGGTTGTTTGAAATTGATGCTGATATTCTAAAAGCATAGCACAGAGGATCTGAAAACCAAAAGAAAATATATGGTGAATTGCTATATCTATAAGATGATAATAGTTATGACAAAAAATAATCAATTAGGATTCAATAGTAAACTTTTGTATAGCAATGTGAAGATGTAGTATAGCATAGAAGAGCGAGTAAAAATTTCCTTAATGGACAAGTTCAATATAGTAATTGCGTTATCGACATGAAATATTGTGATACCGAATGATTTAAGTGCTTACTTTCTTTTATTTTTGTTGTGCTGTGTTTTACAGCGTAATTTGCGCAATTAATCAATAATCAATTGTGGTGTTGTCAAAAGTATCCTTATTATTTTTTTGACGTCAACATCTCACAATATAATTTTAACAGAAAATAGATTAACATTATATGAATACATTAGTTTAGTATGAATTATTTAAGGTTGTTATTGTGTTATATCATCTAAAAACACGAATTATATATATTGTAGTTTAAATATCATGTACATCTTTGATATTTTATGTTCTTAATCTATGTTCCTATGTTCCCTTGGAAGATTTCGCTCTAAAATCATAATAACACATAGTTTATATAAAATATATTGGTTTCCATGGCTCTGTCGATCACCCTGTATGATAGAGGTGACCTAAATTCACTAGAAACTGTTCTACTACGCTATTTTGCATAGGCTTCAAATTTAAATCAAATATTTTAAGTTCATCAGAAAGTATAGTATTCAATATACATTTTCAGTTGGCAACGCTCGACTCCAATTTTTATTCGTTTCATAATAGTCCCATTAAACATACTTTAATGATATTTTAAATGAAAATTGTTGTCATTTAACCTACATAAAGTTGGGTCGAACCCTGGAAGCATCTATCTCTATATTATGGTTTAGATATCCTATACGTCTTCATATTTTTGTGTGTTTAATCTAGAACCTTAGTAACGTTTTACTGTAAATTATAATAAAACATGGTTTATATAAAATATGAGAGTTTACGCATCTCTAACGATCGCCCTGTATGAATGCTAAGATTCAATTTCAATAGGAGGTTTTCTACCATGATGTTATAATACATGAGTTATGAAGAAAAATATTAAGTGGAATAGAGATGATTGTATTTGATATTTGCAGTCGGCAAGAGTCTACTAAAACTTTTATTTATATCATGGTGATCCTATTCTCAATTCCATAATGAAATTTTAGGGTAAAATTGATGTATCATCTAAACTACAGAAAGCTGGTTCGAACCCTAGAGACACTACTATATATTGCGTTTTAGATATCTTGTACGTCCTCATGTTTTTGTGTGCTTAATCTAAAACTTCGGTAACATTTTACTCTAAATTATAATATTAATATAGTAATGTTAAGTTCAACAGAGTTTATCCTATTTAACAGATATTCACAACGTTCGTCTTACTACAAATTCATTCATTATATGTATTATAACCTTATTAAATATGCCATATACCATATTTTAGGGTATAACTGATATATCATCTAATCGATATAAATTGTTTCGAACCTTGGAGACACCCTGTGTATTGTAGCAGTAGTGAAAATTTAGAGCATTTCTTAAATTTAAATTTTTCATAAATTATCATTTTTCAAATTTTATTTTCAAATAAAGCATTTAATTTTTTTCTCTTTTCTTAATTGCTTTCCCGAGAATGTTAATACATGTGTTGATTGTTTAACTTCGACTCGATTTAATACTTAGTACACCCTTATTAACCCAGGTAGGGTGTGTTACCTCTCAGTTTACAACTGTCCACCGACGAGTCTAGACCTGCATGATTTTTTATGTTTTCCCTATGTGTTTTGGTAATTTGCAATGCCCGCCGCGCCGATTGCATCTATAATGGGTGTGTATGCGTTAAATTTTTAATTTAACTTAGCTAAGTAATTATTTGTTTTTAATATTTTCACACTGTCTATCTTAAAAACAAAAACATAATAGTAATTTATATGTCCTTCATACATATGTGGTACGCAAAATATGCTATCACAACCAAAGAATGACCTAAATGAAAAATAAAATTTTGTAAATGATTTGTATGCATTATATTAGTTTATTATCATCAAAATCAGTAAAGTTATTTGAAAATATTCAGAAATATATTAAGGATCTGTTTCATGTATAATATTATTTATTTCTTAAATTAACGGCTGAATGGCCGAAAATGATATGTGTATGTTGATTTCCAGATCAATATTCACTAGTTTTCTTTTCTAATTAGTTATTTTGAATGTTTTACTTTATATACATTAAGTAGACTTACGTATGGGGTCTACCTCCAGCTTGTTTAGTTTATATATTTTGTGTTTTGTGGTATTTTACTTAGATATTATCTCTCTTTTCAAGCAGTATATTTATATTTTTAATATTCAATACTATTATAAAGTTTCTATTTGTAGGGGCTAGAGGTTGTTTTAAACATTTGAAGAGTGAGAAATTATCAGCCAAATATACAATGGTACAGATGGTCGCCAATAAAAGCGTATTGATCAAGTTTTTTTCCTAGTGGTGTTTGATATGTATTGAAAGGTAAGTGTTTAAACAGATTTATTGTTCACAATAGTTTGCAAACATTTATTCGTTGTATTTCAAGTATAGGTTTATGTAAAGCGTAATATCTCTGATTATTGGTCATCTCGCTAAGTAGATAAAAAAAGATGCTAATATGCTTCATGCAATACTCTTTTAGTTGGGGGACTGCATTAGCTCTGTGAGTCTGCTAGACCTTCCCATATAATAAATTTTTTTCTTTGGTAAATTTAATTATTCTTGCTATAAACTCAACCTACGGCACTCTGAGGCATGGTTCCGTTTCGATGCCACATATCACGGCAGGTGATCTCTAGGGTTGAAGTTTCGGCAAGTTTAAAAATAATTAGATTGATCAAAGACATTAAAGAAATCTATGTAAAATATGCTAGATGATTAAATTTATTTTATTTCTTCTTCTTATTCACTGGATCTTGCAGGATGTTTTGTGTACCATTAAAATTATTCTAGTTGGCCTCTCCTTGCTCTATGGCTTGCATGGTAGTAATATACCTTCTGCCGCGGTTGTCTGTTAGGTGCTCAGTCTCATCAAAAACACATATATATCTATTATTATATTTATATATTTTTATAATTGGTTTATGTCTCGTTGAGATGTTGTAAAAAGTTGCCAATACGATTCATACGACGCGTCTCTACATGGGACCAGTATCAGCTTTGACGTCTGTTAGACCGACTGTACAAAGGGGGCTGTCATCATATAAAAAGCTAGGTATATTAGTATGAGTGTCCCAATTGTCAACTGTCCGATTATATATAAAAATTAAATTGCTTCATAGTTCATAATCAATATTTATTAGATGACGTTATATATTAGACGTTTATAATTATTCAAAGTATAATATAGAAGGCTATTAGTAATATACATATGCTGTTCCCAATATTCTAAATCTTATCTTAATATTCTAATACATATTAGCTCCTCTAGTCTATCATACTACGTTGTTCCCCTAGTATCAATCAAGCTTCTTATCCGCTTTCCCAAAAAATTTAATTCATACCTGCACTGTTCCCAGTATCCCGAATCCTATCGATTAGATTATATACTAATATATTTGTTTCGTCAGCCTACCATATTACGTTTCCCTAGTATTGATCAAGCTTCTCATGTGAGTCCGCATGCATATCCTTATCGTTCCCATTGTCTCGAATCGTTTCCCATTGTATCGAATTAGATTTTCTGCAAAATGAACCTCCATAAGAAAATACATGGGATTTTGTCCCCGTACCCCTGCAGCTTATCTACTATCATATTAAAAAAAATTCTAATCATCACATGCAAGAACAAATTGGTTTTGAAAATAAAAAGGCGGTAAATCATGACGTATCTAATGAGAATTCAATTCTAGAGAATTTTCATGTTTTCATTTATCATGTTGGTGGTAGTGCTGTGTTGATTTGTTGTTTACGTTTACATTGTGTGTTTAATATTTGTTTATAATGGAACCTAATTTTGTGAAAGGTACTTCAGAGAATTTACACCCTTAGTGGATTTTTATATGGTACACGAGTTTTATGTAGACAATTTGAACTATTTAAGTGCCGAATCTCGAAATGTTAAAAATCGGAGACAATTAATTGCGCTTTCAAATTATTTTTTACTCGTTCCTGTAGCATAAGAAATAAAGAACTTATGACGAAAAAATATGCGTATTTATATATTTTTTATATAAAAAGGTCGCCATTTTGTTACTCTAATTAGCCAGTAATTTAAAAAATATATCTCAAATACAGTTTTTCGTTAAGATGTAGCATTACCTAGATGCTCAAATGTTTTTGCTCATTTAAAACACTTGCTTTAGAAAAAAATTCATTTTAAACTTTAAAGGTAATTTCGAAACACTTGGATACCAAATATAAACTTAAATATCTCCGAAATTATCAATCCTACATCAATAAACAAAAAATATAATTAATTCCCAGTTTGTACTTTTTGTAATTGGTCTGTAACATTTTTTCGATAAAGTAATACTTTTCGAGATACTTGACAAAAGCCGTTTGGAAATACCTTTTTTAAAGTTAAAATCGCAATTTTGAAATCGTTATAACTTAAAAACTATCAATTTATGTGAAAAATTGCATAGAACCTTTTCTTCTTAAAATTTAATTCTATTTCAGTTCCAATTAATATATATATATATTTTTTAAGTGCCACCCCCTGAGAGGGGGTGGCATCCAAATTAGCAAGCCCCCGCACAATATAGAAACTTTTCTGTGAAGCATTTACTATTATACTGCCAAAAATGAACGAAATCCGTTCAATATGACATTATTCCGAAGTTAAAACCTCTAGTTACTGTACTATAATTTGAGTTGACTATAGACAAAAAATGTTTAGACAGCCTCAATGTATACGTCTGAATTTTTTCAAATTTTTGAATAACCTATTTTTAAAGCGCTTTTAGGAATTTTCGAGTGGCCATACCTCAAAAAATAAGCATTTTTCGAAAAAATTCGCCAGAGTAAAAACATCTTATTTTGGGCCAAAAAAGGTGAATATATTGTTTTTTTTTTTCATTTTTGACCTAATTCTACAAGTTACGAAACCCGTGATAGTTTCCTCCTCTAATCTTTTTTCAACTTTTTTATTAACGTCATTACAAACACAATGCACAAGGTTTCATCAAAATCCATTCATTAGCACTTAAATTAGAGGAGGTTGACTGGACTATAACATTAACAGCAAATAAGCAAAGCAAACAACGCCCGTCGATTATTCCTTTATCTAACTGCGCATGCTCTCACATCTGACGTAGGGATGGACGCGACTTCAAAATTTCTTAATTTAGATTGTAAAATAAAAAAATACGCGTCAAATAAAATTTAATAAAGTATTTGAATATAAAATTTTTAAAAAATGGTCAACGACCCTTTTTAAGCCAAGCCAGCTTTTTCAAATCCACAAGCAGGGCCACACCCAATTTTACATGAACAAAAAATCATTTTCAATACATTTTCAGAAGCTGGTGGTTGGTTCACTTTAACTGGTACTAGTGAATTATCTTTCTTTTCCATCCCCATTCTTTTAGCAACTTATCATGTCCCATCCACAACTGTACTTGTAAATGCACTCTTTTTGTTTGTTTTGAACTAGCATTAAGTGTAGGGATCAATGAAGCCAAGTTGACACAGGTATTTTTACTCGTAGCTTTAATTGGTATCGAAAATTATTTATATTTTCCTGATTTTTAGGAGCACCGTATGAAATGCATAAAACACCCGATTGAAAATATTAGTGACATCAGCATTTTCATCAGTAAATACAATAGCAGCATCTTGTAAATCTGTACGATTTTTGAATAATTTAGCAAATTTATTTTTAGTCTTGTTGTAAAACGTTGAAGTTGTATCACATCCAGCTAAGGCATGTAAGTAAAAAAAAAATATGCTTCTTGCAGTTAACAACAAAATCAAAGTTTATGATGAAGTCATCCCAATAGATGAGTTGTTGATCGATGTGAAATCATCCACAGCCACAGTTTGATGTACATACAACTATAATCGATAAAGTGGTGATCATGAAATAAATAATACCTAATATTTTGTTATTATTTAATTACAAGCCGCTGTTTGACTTGCCTTTATTAATATAAACTTCTTTTGTCAAATTTTAAGAAATTTGCTAGTGGGTTGTTTATAGCCATTGAAATCATTTGTCAGCCCGTCTAAGGGGTTGAAGCGAGGGGATGAAATGCTTCAAAAATCAAAGATTCTAAATAAGACTTGATTTGCCAAAATATTAACGTGGACTTGTTACCAATAGGGTAGAAAATGTTCCTAGCTACCGAAATTATTTGTCCGGGGGTTCAACGGGGTGAGAAGGAGTAAAATATATTAATAATCGAGAACTACTTCAAAGAGATCTTGAAGTGTAAAAGTTTTAATGCAGAAACATTATATGATTAATTATTTGTAATCACTGAAATTATTTGTCAGCCAGAACAAGGGGTGAAACGAGGGGATGAAATGTTTAAAATATCGTAACTTTCCAACCAATCCTTGAATTGTTGAAATTTTAACGTAGACTTGCTGCTAATGAGGTAGTGTATTGTCTCTAACCACTAAAATCGTTTGTCAGCCCGTCTAAGGGGGTGAAGCGAAGGGATGAAATATTTAAAAAATCGTAACTTTTCAACTGATCCTTCACTGAGAAAATCCCTTCAACTAAAAATGTTAGTTGGGATTTTCTTGGTTACCATAAATAAATTTCCATGTAATTTGTGTTGCAGTAACACGACCTTGCTATTTACCACTACTAAAAAATCTATTTTTCCACCTCTAGTAGCAGTAAATAAGAATATTGTAGCCACAATTAAGTAAGTGTGTTATTCTCTTTATTTAATAGCCCAAACTTGTTACTGTTAAAATATTTCTATTTGGAACAACTAACAGTAAATATTTAATTTACTTTGATTTGTGACAGCTAGTTGGCCATTTGTGATAACTAAAAGACAACTGCATTTTTATTAGCTGTAACAAAATAAGTAATTGTAGTAATAATAAATGTTTGTAATTTTATATATTCGGCTACTTCCGATATTTTACGATCTCGATCTAGTCGGCCATTCCCCGCTAGAGATGTGTCATTCGTTCATTTTGAGACTATTCAATCCATTCGTGAATGATTACCAAAAAGATCGAATCTTTTGTATCAATCATTCGTTCATTCCATTCCCCAGTATGCATTCGACTACATTCAGTCATTCAAATGATAGCTCGTTTTGAAATTTGAATAGCCAGCCGCTGAACCGATGCGCCTCAGTCAAACAGTAGAAGTTGTAGTCGGGCGTGATCGAAGATCGAATGCGAATACCTCTTTAAGTAATTCATTTAATTAATATTTCGAATTCACTTTTACATCTTGCCACTGAGATTAAATACATAGCTAATCTTTTTCATTTTTATTGCAAAATGTGAAACTGGCGTATAAATTATTTTTTAAATAAAAATTTTAAGTTTAACAAACTTATCGTGTTAACAAGCTGAATATTTTTGTGGAAATCTTGAATCATCGGCTTTTATATACACACTTTATACATGTTTTTTAATCATAATCTGTTCAAATCTTTTTGATTTTCGCCTACGTTCATATATTTTTAAATATCTGCATTCCGACTTTAAAAATCAAGGGCCGCCGAGGGCCCAAGTTGAATATTTTTGTGGAAATGTACACACTTTTTACATGTTTTTCAATTATCATCTATTCAGAGCCCTTTGATTCTCTTCTCCATTTATATATTTTTAACCCAGTGTATTATTCATTATTTATATGTTTAGAAGATCAAATACATTTTGTTTCTATTTTCCCTGTATACGTGTGTGCATTACAAGCCTTTCTTATTAATTTAAACACCTATTTTATAAACATTACGAAATGAATGGTAAAAATAAATAATATGAAACTAAACGAATGAATTGAATGAAAAGATCGATCCTAACGTACCAAATATCAATTGACCGATACTACAACTATTGAGAGAAATGTTACGAATTATGCGATATAAGCAGGTCGTTGATGATCGATAGATCTCGTTGTCATTCGAAATGAATGGTTTAAGCTGATGACCGAAATTCGTGAGTGATTGATCCGCACAAGCAAGATTGTATCATTTAATACTTTCAAAGTGATCGAATCCCAACGATCCAATCATTCACGAATGACACATCTCTATTCCCCGCCATTCTGTCTTTGCTCGTTGAAGTGTTAGGCCGTGTTTCTGTTGAGTTGTGTGCGAAGTTTTCTACTTTTCAGTGTCGATTGGTGAAATTTGAGATGTTCATATCTTGATAAGAAAACGTGGAACCCACACCATATTTTACGTGATGACTGACCCATATAACAACGATTTATAGCGAAAAATCTTTTATTGAAATTTGCGAATAAATATGAGAATGCCTACTAAATCAATAGAAGGGTAAGTGAAATATTTGCAAAATTTTTTTTTTTACAATCAAGAGACTGTTATAATACAAGAACACGTTTTTTTTCTGTAATTATTTATTATACAACTTGATTTTTCTAAAAGTTACCTAGGTATATCAGGATTTTCAAATTTGTGAAATATAAAGGGCTGGTTCCAAATTAAAATTGAAATGGCATAACTTTCAGAAAGTATAAATTTTGTATACAATAAATAAACATATGTTCTTGTTCTAGTCTCTTAATTATAAAAAATATTTTGTAAATATTTCATTGACCATAGTGGAAATAGGCAGGTACCGGCGCGGCGGCCACATTTTTGTACCATTTTTTCGCAAACTCAATAAAAATAAAATCCTAATAGTCATTACCTAAAATATAATAAGGGTCCCTTTTTCGTAATCGAGATATGAGGATCTCAAATTTCACCAGCCGCTACTGCACTTTTATGCTTCTATTTTACTATTTCTTACTAATAGTGGCAAAGTGGCGGCTGGTGAAATTTCAATATTTTTTTTCTCGTCTGTGGCACATGGGACCCATACGAAATATGGGAAATAACACCTAGAGAAGCACTTCTCTAACGACCCGTAAAAAAGTTTCAAATAGCAGTTTGCGAAAAAAATTTTCAAATTTTGTTTTTTTATGAAAAGTAAAATGTATATGACAAAAAAAAATATTTTAAACAGGAGTTCTAGACCAGGGGGGGGACCGAATTTTGAGGTCGTTAGAAAAGTGCTTCTCTAGATGTTATTTCCCATATTTCGTATGGGTCCCATGCACCACAGATGAGAAAAAAAATATTGAAATTTCACCAGCGCTTAGTTGCCACTGGTGGCAACTAAGTGAATTAGTTATATTTTTTAGCCACAACTAAAAAATATAGTTGTGACAAGACTTTGTATTTCTTGTGACAACAAAACCATTTGTTATTGTAACCAAAAGTATTTAATAAGTGTTTAGTCACAACTAAAAAATGTAGTTGTCATAACATTCTTCATTTGTTACAGTATAGTGGAGTGCAATTTAATTTCGATCTTTCAGCCCGTTGGCACTTTTAGAGAAAAATGTATGACCTTGCCAGATATGTGGCTTACACCCTGTAGATTAGGAATCCACTTGTAAAAAAATCGTAATGAATATAAGGGCGCAAATCAAATTTTTTTAACTAACCGCACCACGTGATAGAGCTAATCATGAAGCATATCTTATTCAAAAATCATTAAATTCTCTGTAGAATTTCTATTTTTAAAATGAATAAAGAAACGAACTTTTACATAGGCTTATATGGCAGTAAAAATCAAAAATCCTCGTTATCTCCGTTCGACTACAGCTGAAAATTAATTATTTTAACACTTTTTCTTTCCCACGACGATATCTCCCAAACTATTATATTTATCAAAAAAAAAAATTCTTTATAAAATGTTTGTTACATATTTCAGATTACAATGGTTCTTAAATCAGATTTTTTGAGTATCTAATAACCAAGATATTTAATAATGTGTAGCGTGATGTCAATTTTCGAAGATTATCGGCGGATTGAAATTGTTTACGGCTTCGAGCCCCCACTCACTGCTATTCTGTTTCAACTCTACCTCCGGGAGCACCCAAGTTCTACTTGGGTGAATGAATACTACACAGGACTGTGAACTTTTCAGTTAATTTATTTTACTTTTTCATCTATAGGTAAATTGACGTGTACAAATCCAAATTTCAGATTACGACGAAATGAACTTTCTGAAATTTTTGACATGAGATCTGGGAGGTTTAAGGTAAAACGTTGTTGAATATTATAGAGTGAGATCCCAGAGCCTCCAGACCTACGTCATTTTAGCAAAGCTAATATTTTGAAAACAAATAGTGTAATATCTAATTAAGAACGTATGCGTATTTGCTAGTTTGAAAGTGGGGCCCTTTTGCAGAAAACAGGTGCAAAAGGTACATAAGAATTTTACTCAGTACGTTAAATTATGATAGCTGGATTATTTTACAAGTGACACGCTAACTACATGGTGTAAGCGTCAGCCTCTAAATCTGAAGGTCCGAGGTTCGATTCCTTTGATCTTTCCTCAACTTTATCTTTCCAATCCTTTCTATTCTCTTTCTGTATGTTCTATTTTTGTTCTTTTTTTTATTCTTTTTGTTCTTTTTGTCACCAAAAATTCCATTTTGGCCGATAAACCTTTAAAAATTCAAACATTTTAAACCCTATTCTCTTTCCACCACATATTCCTGGCGTCAGGGAGACCACCAGGTCGGCAGTTCTCGTACGGGTTTTTTTCGTTTAGCTTTTCACCCGAGTCAACAGCCAAAATGTATTCAGTGTTACAACCAGCAACTAGTTCTAAGTTTTATATGCATTAGTTTTAGGCTTTTGTGGGCAGCATTTTCAAATGTATTATTAATTTTAAATCCACGCTAGGTGGGTAGGAATTTTAATTGTTCCTTTTTTTGTCATTGTCGCCAAGCCGAGCCGAACCTACCCCGCTCAGCCCTACAATCACCACGGCGCTGCGCACCGTGGTTGTCTGGCTGGCTCCGAGGCAGGTTTCGAGGAGGCGCATATGTATATATGAACATTAATAAATTTTATTTGCTTGCTTGCTTGCTTGGTTCGATTCCTGAGCGTTCTCAGTTTTTTTTTCAAATATACGTACTAAGAAAAAAAGTTATGGCCAAAAATAATAAATATTTCCCTTTCGGTTGTCTCTTTCTTGGTAATCGCCACCTTAAGTTAATATTTGTTGAAAAAAAAAGCTGAGAACGCTCAGGATCGAACCTCGGACCTTTGGAGGCTGACGCTTACACCATGTAGTTAGCGTGTCACTTGTAAAATAATCCAGCTATCATAATTTAACGTACTGAGTAAAATTCTTATGTACCTTTTGTACCTGTTTTCTGCAAAAGGGCCCCACTTTCAAACTAGCAAATACGCATACGTTCTTAACTAGATATTACACTATTTGTTGTCAAAATATTAGCTTTGCTAAAATGACGTAGGTCTGGCAGCTCTGGGATCTTGGACTATTATTGTAATCGGTGCACCAGGGCTCCAGGGAGAGCCTAAAAACAATTGTCGGATCTAAAAATGTTTCAAATAAAAATTGTTTAGTATGAGAAGTATTACTTAAAAGCGTATCTTTAGTGCACTCGGAAAGGAATTTATAGTCGTATGTGATGAGGAAGTACTGTCGAGGTGAATCTAACTGAATCTGATTTGTAGGTACTTATCTTGTACCAATTATTAATTTATATAATATTGTGTTTAATAGCATAAATGTATACATATTTCAATTGATTTTCAAATTTTATTAATTTTAAAATACAATGTTGGCAAATAACAGAATCCATATCAAAATAAAAAAGTTATGAAAAATGAAAGATAATATAACAAAATTTAAATCTCAATTAAAGATATACCCTATGCACTTTCTTCATCTAATTCAAATATATTTTTATTGATATAGTTGATCTTTGCCGCACCGCCAGAAAAACATACATTTTTTACACGTATAGGAATTGTGTAGTCAATAACAGAATCCATATCAAAATAAAAAAGTTATGAAAAATGAAAGATAATATAACAAAATTTAAATCTCAATTAAAGATATACACTATGCACTTTCTTCATCTAATTCAAATATATTTTTATTGATATAGTTGACTACACAATTCTTATGCGTGTCTTTGATCTTTGACGCACCGCCAGAGAAACAGACATTTTTTACACGTATAGGAATTGTGTAGTCAACTTTAAGTAGTTTTTTATTTCTTCTGAACGAGGAGTTCTTGCAGAACTTTTTCCCCATGCAGGAGCATAAATAGATGCATGGCATGTTCTTCTTTTTTACAAGAACAAACCTTAGTGCCTCATTCTAAAAGAAAAGAATTTTTAAAACATCAAATATCTAACGACTTGTATAAGTTCGTAATACTGAATTAAGTGTGCGAGTAGCGTTCTTTTATGTACCTATATGTATATTTTCCTTTCCTCTCCTTTCCTTTCTTTTGTCAGTAAATGTATTTAGTGGTCTACATGATCTGTCTTTTGGACTTACATCCGTCCAATTCTAAATACCTCTCATATTTCTCATACCATACCCTTTTTGCTTTCAAAAACCTTTCTCAAGAATTTTACATATTTTGGTAAATGCCAGATCTCTTCTGATTTTTCGTTTTCCACTTTTATTTTTATTGTTATATAGCATTTTCTATTACGACTTAAGAAACATGAAACGTGGTTATTACTTGAGAGACCTTATTTATTGTTGATGCCTTTTGACAAAAAATACATTTATCTATAAAAAAAATTAGTTTTACGCAAGGGCACACCTGAAGAAGTTGATGGACAGGCACTGGATCCATCTGAACTGTTTTCAGTTTCTTTCTCTTTTACTATTTTTTTCCTTAAATGTTCTATATTTATTTTGCTAGTAAAACTAGAAGAGCAATTTCGGTGCTAAACCAAACCGTCAAAACTGTTTGTTTTTCGAAATGATATAGTTCTAGAATATAGATCATCTTCTCTTTGGTTGCTTATTTTTGTTTTTTTTTAAATTTTAAACAATCAATAAATGTTGCAAATGATTTCTCAGAACCTTGATTACAGGGGCCGGTTTCCTACAAAATTTCTTATTACACTGAACTTTATTTTTGTCTCCACCTCACTTTTAGAACTTGTGACGCCAGTAGTACTTTCCATTTTAATTTCTTCTGAAAAGCACATACATCATAAGGTAGAAAATTTTACTGAAAAAATACATACCATCAGCTTAAAAATCTTGCAAACAGTAAACTAGGGAGTTTCTTGTAACGTGTTAATCTATTACATACAAATTTTATGTAGGTCAATATAACACTGAATTAATATAATCAACAAATACTTATATTTATTCCATATTAATCATTTTCAAGACAAAAAAATTTAAAAATATCACAAACCACGAGAGTTACAATGCGCGTGTCTATTTAAAGTTAGGCCTTTGCGGGAAGCAGCGCGGGTTGGTGAAACAGCTTTAAAGTAGTGGGATAGGCGAATATTTCCAGCGAACGTGACGCCGCCGATATGCTTCGAAAATTGATATCACACTACATATTATTAAATATCTCGGTTATTAGATCCTCAAAAAATCTTATTTAAGAACCTTAGTAATCTGAAAAGTATAGCGAATATTTTATAAAGAATAATTTTTTTTGATAAATATAATAGTTTGGGAGATATCGTCGTGGGAAAGAAAAAGTGTTCGAAAAATAATTAATTTTCTGCTGTAGTCGAACGGAGAAAATGAGGATTTTTGTTTTTTACTGTCATATAAGCCAACGTAAAAGATCATTTATTTATTTATTTTAAAAATAGAAATTCTACAGAGAATTTAATGATTTTTGGACAAAATATGCTTCATGATTGGCTCTATCACGTGCTGTGATTAGTTAGAAAATTTTGATTTGTGACCTTATATTCATTACGATTTTTTTACGACAAGTGGATTTCTAATCTACAGGGTGTCAGCTACATATCTGGCGAGGTCATACGTTTTTCTCTAAAAGTGCCAACGGGAACAAAAACTAAGCGACTTTTGTCAACGCGAGCACTCTACTAGTAACTAACAATATTTGATAAGTGCAACTAGTTGATTTTAACTAAAATTATTTAGTAATGGCTACTAAGAACTTTTAACAAATTTAATTTAATTACGACAACAAACCTACCGTCCTGTCCTCTATTTTATTAGGAAAATTTGCTGTGGTTATGAGTTTTTTAGTTGTGGTTACAAATATTTTTCCTCAGTGTTGAATTGTTAAAATTTTAACATAATAGGGTAGTGTATTGTTTCTAACTACTGAAATAATTTGTCAGCCCGTCTAAGGGGGTGAAATATTTAAAAAATCGTAACTTTCCAACCGATCCTTGAATTGTTAAAATTTTAACGTAGAGTAGTTGCCAATGCCAATGGGGTAGTGTATTGTTTCTAACTACTGAAATCATTTGTCAGCCCGTCCAAGGGGTGAAGCGATGAAATATATTTTTTTTTTTTATTAACTATTTAACGTCGGCCTATTTCCGCTACCAGGGCCTATCACCGACGCCAGGAGATGAGCTACCCCCAACCTGGAAATTTTGCCGAACCTCTTCCCTTAAGAAGAGTAGGGATCTTTTACTTGCCTAACATTTAATAGACAAGGGACCGCCTGCTTTACATCCCCTCCGAAGGATGGTATATCCACTACGTAATCCTCATCTGAAATTACGTAACTTCCGCGTATACACTGATATACAAGCCGCTAGAAGGTGGGACGAGAACGCTGTATTTCCCAAGATAGGTGGGTCACCCATCCAACTACTAACCGCGCTCGACGTTGCTTCAACGGAATATCGACTGATATTCACATTGAAGTCGCCTCTACGCTCGCCCCATGAAATATTTTAAAAATCGTAACTTTCCAACCGATCATCCTTGAATTGCAAAAATTTTAACGAAGACTTATTGCCAATAGGGTAGTGTATTGTTTCAAATCATTTGCCAGCTCGTCTAAGGGAGTGAAACGAGGGGATGAAATATTTAAAAAATTAATCCAGTGAAATTAGACTTTTCTGATCTAACAAAATATATCCTTCATTTTTTAAATCGATTTATTTTGGTGTTTTAAAGAAAATATTAAAAATCGACGAGATCACTATGGCATAAAAAATTATTCAAGGTCAAAGTTCACAAAAACGGTTTTTTGAAAATATCGCGCTTTCTATGGCTCGGAGGCCAATTTAGGCGAGCGATGCACCCCTAAAAAGATGAATAGAAAAGTCGCAGAACCTCCCAAATAAAGTTGCCGGATTGAAACCAATTGGAATCGATTAGTTACGTTTTAGGGAACAAAAAATGTAACAATAATTTTCACAATTATTGCCACGACGTCAGAGTCAATAAAAATAGCGAAACTATCGTATCTTGGGAAACATGCGCGGACCAATTGACGAAGTATCGACCGATGTTCGTTCCTCGTATAGAGATGGGCGATTCGACTCTTTTTAAGGATTCGTACCAAATGAATCCGTATCAAAAAAAGATTCGTATCGAAAGATTCGTACGTTTCGTACCACTTCGTATCACTGATTCCATGATACTAAATAGTATCATATACTGACTGATTCGTACCATTCGTACGTTTCGTACCACTGATTCCTTGATACTAAACAGTATCATATACTGATTCGTACCATTCGTACCCACACTCCCACTCCACAGTGTTCAGCATATATTATAGAGTATTATATGTTATACGTGGAGTTAGTTAGGGCCAGAGTATTATATGTTATGTTAACCGTACAGTTTAAACTTAGGACTTCGAGCACCTTCTATTACATTAATAATTTCTTCGTCGTCATTAGACAGTAAATAGATATCTATATCTATTTTCTGTCTAATATAGATAGCGTTTATTTAACCACATTAGATATACATGTTTGTACATTTGTAGCAAGTCAACTAAACAAAAGACAATAACAAAAAAAGAAAAAAAGGGTAATATATTACAGATTTTGTAATCAGTACGTTGTATAAAACGAATGCTATCTTGCAGTACATTGATAATAATCATATAGTAATAATCAAATATTTCGAATATATCCATGATATTACATTTAAAAACAGGGAATTTTTTCAATTATAAGGTTATGAATATTTTAAAATCTGAAATCTCCGGTTTAAACGGTCCCCATCCACCGTTTGAAGTTTAACCTTATACAACGGCCCCTGAGAGTATCGCATCGCAATACCGGTACCAAAATTTCATATTCGGTGCGGTGAAGAAATTTACAAACAGAAATGTGTGGTGCCTGAACGGGAACGTGTACGTAAGGTGCGAAAATACTGTGCATCGGCTGGAGGATGAAAATCATCTTAAAATATTGAATGGCTAAGATATAGAATATCAAAGTATAAGTGGATAATAGGGTGTTTAAAACACGCGCGATTTTTCGAGCACGACGGCGCAGCCGAGTGCTCGAAATAGAGCAAGTGTTTTAAAGACCAGTTATCCACGAATACTTTACGCTATTTTTTTTTAATTGGTACACTTTGAAATCATAAATACTGGTATTATTACTACAAAAAATGAAAACAAGAATTAAGAATGTAAATTGGTTGAATTCGTGATGTGACATCAAGATACCTGTCAGTGTCATGAAAATGAGAAAAACAAAAATTAATTTGCAATCTGTCACATATGATTAATTATTGTCAATACAGTTACTGATTGTATACTGCTTTAAAATGAGTTCTTAAATAGAAAAGCAGAATGGCGGTTAATACCGCAAAAATCGGAAGGCTTTTGAAACATTCGTTAGTAATATTTTATTTGAGTTACAGTATGTTATATCAACAATTAAAAAGTTGACATTTTGACTTCACGTTTCTTGGATCGTTGATGTTACCATGGCAACTTTAAAACACGCGCGTTTTTAAAACTTGGATTTAAACACTCTGAGGCGTACTTTAAATAAGCAAAATAGGGTACCAATAAAAAAAAGTACTTTCTTTCTTTTCAAATATTATTGCATACCGAATTTTAAAAGGAAAGTGCTGGGTGCAAAATAGGGCGTGAGTAACTGTCATGTTTATATTCGAAATTATCAATTTACTGTATAAATCATGTAGGTGGGTAGGGATCTACCTTACCTTAAATCAACAAATGTCATATCTCAACTCATTTTTTGGCTATATAAATTCTTATTTTAACCTGATATTTATTTGTTTTATTGTGATTTAAAATTACGCATTTCTACCAAAAATTTATATGTATACAGTATGTATCATTATTAGAGCTTGATATAAAAATTGTTTTTATGTGAATACATGATTGAAACCATAAGGTATAATTGCAGATAAATACCTAATATAGTACTTATATTATTTTAAAGCAATACATATATTATTTAGTATTAAATTATTTTTAAATTTACTAGTTTATAGTTCTTTTAAATTTCAGTTATTTTGTATACGAATCAGAAAGTACTATTATTGCTTGCAAAAAATAGTATGTAGTTAGTTATATGTATTTACTTACATGCGTTATTTTTGCAGTTCAAACTCAAATTTGAAATGTATATAAATGGTCGTTTAAAATTACCTTAAAATTAACTCATCAAATGTTTGTTTATTATCAGAAATAAACTATTTCTTGCACTAATATTTTCCAATATTTGAAAACTTTAAGATAGCTGCATTCATTATATATACGGCATATAACTGGCAGGAATGTGCTTATGTATATCTACCATTTTTTTTGCTTTTACGTGTAAGTTAGGTAATTTATTAATATTCCATTTTTTTTCCATGGCTCTGACGTATTATTGCTGTGCATGTGTGTGTGAGTTGTTCTGCGCATTGGTCTCTGGTGGATTCTTGAATGGCCCAGGATGATGGCGGGGTGCAAGTGGTATCACCGAACGATATAATACAGGCAAATGTAACATCATTTGGTAAGATAAATAACTTTAAAATAGCTCATCTGAACATAAGGTCACTTAATACCGGGTTTGAAGCATTTTCGCTCTATATTCATGAACATGATTTTGATATTGTAGCAATTACAGAAACTTGGTTAAATAATGACAGCGATAGTGCCTTCTATAAAATACCTAACTACAACTTTATTAGAAAAGATAGGGACACCAGGGGTGGCGGTGTGGCATTTTATGTAAAGGAGAGCATGAAATATTCACAGATTCATTTTGAGAGATTCAGCAGTGTTGAGGCAATGTGTATCGAAATTGTTATAAATAAACAAAAAACCGCTATCTGTGTGGTATATCGTCCCCCATCAAACAGCGTAAATATATTTTTAACCGAATTAAGTGAACTTTTATCAGTAATTTGCCCCATATATAAAAATCAAATATTACTAGGGGATATTAATATAAATATATTAGAAAATTCAAGGGAAAAATTAGACTTTAATCATGTTATCGAATCTTTCAATTTGACGCAATTGATAACTTTACCAACAAGAGGGAATGTAACCAACGATCATCAAAGTTTAATAGATATTACTGCTATAAATTCGGATCTAAACGTGACAGAAGCTGGTGTCTTAAATTTACCTGAAGATATTACGGACCACAAACTAGTATTTACTACATTAAATATGCCAAAAACCAGACATAAAGATAAGTATGTTCGATACAGGAACTATAAAAATATAGACCTTCATGCTTTCAATTTAGAATGTTCTAATATTGACTGGAATTCTGTGTATGAATCTGAAGATATAAATGAGAAAGTTTTTCATTTAAATCGATTTTACTATATTTATTAAATATTCATGCACCTATTGTCTGTAAAAAAATTATTGACCGACCATTTACCCCGTGGATCACAGATACTATCAAAATTATAATGAAACTTAGAGACAAGGCTCGTGAAAAATATCTAAAAAACAAAACAGAGGGCAACTATAATTATTATAAAGAATTACGCGATTATACAAAATCAGCCATTCGCCGCGAAAAAGTGGCTTACTTCAATCAAATAAAAAATGATACAAAAATTTTTTGGTCAGCTGCAAAAAAATTAAATTTAACTAAAACATCTGAGGAAGATTTACCGTCACATTTACAGGACTCTGATTCGTTAAATGATTACTTTGTGTCTGAAATAAATACTCAATCTACAGTAAGTGATATTAGTTTAAATTTTTATAACAGTAATATTCATTCAAGCATAAATGAACTACTTAGTTTTAAACCTATCGAAGAATATAATGTGGCTAAGATAATAAATTCTATTAAAACTCATGCCACAGGGGTTAGTTTACTCTGTGCGATATCAAAAATAATTGAGAGGCATATACATAACCAAATCTATGAATATCTACAAAAAAATAAATTATTGTCGACTTGTCAGTCAGGGTTAAAAAAAAAATCATAGTACAACTACAGCATTAACACATAGTTGACGATGTTATCAGAGAAATAGACAATGGAAAGGGAACTTGTCTGGTACTGCTGGATTTCTCAAAAGCTTTTGACACCCTTGATCATTCACTGCTGCTATCAAAGTTACATTATTTTGGATTCTCAGACATTTCACTGCAGTTAATGTCAACCTATCTTAAAGAACGTAGTCAATGTGTTGTTATAAATCAAATGTCTCAATTTAAAACTTTAAAGGCAGGAGTGCCACAAGGTTCAATCCTGGGGCCACTACTGTTTTCACTATATGTTTCAGATATATCTAAAGTTATTAAAAATACCACTCTCCATCAATATGCCGATGATTCGCAAACTTATTGTTCATTTGATCTAGCAGATAATAACTCTATACAAGTTAAGATCAACCAAGATTTAAATAATATATATAAATATACATATGACCATAACCTAAAATTAAATGCATCCAAATCACAAGTCATTTTGATAGGAACAGTGCTAATGAATAAAAAATTTCAATCAATGAATTTAACTTTCAAAATAAATAATGAAATAATTCCAGTAGTCAATGAAGCGAAAAATCTGGGCGTAATTCTTGATTCATTCCTGCAGTTTGAAAGCCATATCAAAAATAAAATAAAGATGGCATATTTTCGTCTAAAAAAGTTATACCATTTAAAACATGATATTCCTCAAAGATGTAAACAAATATTTTGTAATTCGTTAATACTATCTCTACTTGATTATGGAGATGAGGTTTATGGTAATACGCTGTCTTTTTTAATGAAACATGCCATACAAAAAGTTCAAATTTCTTGTATGAGGTACATTTATAATATTCCCTTCCGCAATCATATCACCCCGTATCTAAATGAGCATAAAATTTTAAATATGGAAAACAGAAGACTACATCACATGTATTGTTTCATTTGGAAGATCATTAAAACAAATGAGCCAATTTATTTAAGTTCTAAATTAATTACACATAACCACGGTCATGATACCAGAAATATAACCAACTTTGTAATAGTCCCTCACAGGACGGCTATTTTTCAAAAGTCATACACGTATATAGCAGCCCATTTATGGAATGAACTCTCATATGAAATAAAAACTGAAAAATATAAAAAAATTTCAAGATATATTGAAACTCAATTGTTGCTAATCCAACGTCAATAGTTCTGTGGTGCCCCCTGTATTTTTAGTTGTTTATGGGCTGTGTAGGATATTTATCGGAGACTTTTGTGCGGAGACCTCGCACACACCCCTGTTGGCTTGTGATACGTCATTGTCATGAAAAAATATATTTTAGTTTTAGTTTTATTCAATTTAGGTTTAGTGAGTAGTACTGGGCAAATGGAAGAGGGCAGTATTGTCGAATTTGTACCATTTCATTTATGAATAAATGTATTTATTATTATTATTATTATTATTATTATTATTATTATTATTATTATTATTATTATTATTATTATATTCGTATCAATCGTATCGGCGAAACGAAATGTACGAATCTTTTTTTTTTGTGGGAACCGTACCATTCGTACCACTGCAAGGATTCGTACCAATGATACGAATCATACTAGTACTACCCACCCCCATCCTCGTAGAGAGTCAGTCGGTTACGGGGTTTAGAGTGCACTAAAGGTAAGAGCGATTATATCTAAATTTTCTTGTTAGTTGAGACATTTTCAACATTTGTTGTATGAAATGAGTTAATATGTCTAGTATCGATAGAATTGCTCTATAATTATTTAACAAGTCTTATTGATTTTTGTTACGCGATAGATTTTAAGGCATAGACTTGCCGGCAAGAAGCCATATTGTCATATTGTGCAGCCTGTCGCTTTAAAATTCCCGAGCGGTGTCTGTCGTTTACTGGTATTAATTTTTCATTTCATACGTTGCCTTTTGCTTTACAAGTTTACCTTTTGAAATTATCGCACTTATCATATCTTATCTCTTATCTTCTAACCTCTGGTGTACCGGAAACCGGAATTGACTCGGAATGTTATCGCACGCCACGTGCCCGATAACAGATTAGGATCTCAATTTTTTGCTTGATACATTACCTATGTCTAGTTGACAAAGTAATGTGTTAAACGAGAATTTCTCATATCTTGGCCATAGTGTGATTACGGCATGAGAGCATACCTAATCATTTACCTATATATCTTGTCCTGCCTAAAATAAAATACCTAAACCTTATTACCTAAATTTTTCATTGAGTCAGGAAGATTTCGTGAAGTAAATATATCTGCCCAAGTAACACAGTAAGCTGTAAAGTTTCTGCCACAACGTTGTCGCAGCCAAATTAGCAGCCATATTAGCTTTTACAGCTTTCCAAATAGTTACTGAGACAGCGCTTTCGCAACGTTGCTGCAGCCAAAAGGGAGCGCCATTTTTGGGCTGCGATGATTTCATCACAGCCATATTGTCTTGTTTTTAAGATTTACTTTTCAGCCATATTTGGACAGAAAAGTAATATTATGTACTATTTACTCCAGCCTTAATTTTTATGTTTTGTCTACATTACAGCTTATTTGGTTAGAAAATGATTATTTCGTACATCTGTTTTGGAAAGTTTGGCTGCGTTGCGGCTACAGCGTCTTTTTACCAGTTGTGACAACATAATAATATTCCAAACCAAATAAACAGTATGGATATTTCAGTGATTTTATTTCCTTAATATTGGATCTAGTACCATTGTCACGAAATGGGTATAAGTGCAATAATGTTAAATTAAAAATGTCAGATGTGTGTATGTATACGTCCTTTAAAATTTTTAGTCTCATGCATATTTTGCCGTTCCTATTGCCTCAAAATCATTGCAGACCCAAGTTTATCGGGAAATATATATGCAAAACTTCTAAAAAACTGCCGCGCCTCCTGAAATCAGAAAATTTGGGAAAATGTGTATATTTTACATTTTTTTCGTTGGAATATTTTAAAAAAATATGCATTGCTAACTGTTACTAAAAGTATCTTACTACTTTAAAAATCTTCACAATTAATTTAACTGAAATAAATAGGAGAGATTTCTTAGAATACAATAGGATATTCAAAACTCCATTCATGTGTTTTATTGTATTTATTTATTTAGATCTTTATTTCCAACAGGTTACACCAATTTACAGGAAACACATGGTAACATCAAATATGATAAATTAATGTATAAGACAAACTCAGTAACTGACTGACATAGTAAATAAACTAATAACATAATATAGCACAGTGTGAGAGAATAACAAAAAACAAAAATAGAAAAAAGAGAGGCTAATTTACAAGACCAGTAGAACTTACCAAAAAACATGTCTTTCTTTTAGGAATTGTTGTCGATCATGTGTTGCAATGTTGCCACTGTTGCCAGTAGTCCACATTTTGTCAAATTATGAAATAACGTATACATTTATTTTTAGTGTCATAAACGATTAAAACCCATAGACTCTTTTTAAAAATACATTTAAAAGCGTAGATTTAATAGATACCTATGGTAAAATATATTTCTAGGTCAAAATTTAATCTATTGTATTGCAAATGAATAGTCAGAAATTTTAATTGTTGAATAAAAATAAAACTGACAACATTGCTGTCTCTACAAAGACAAGATGTGCGGATATGACAGCCATTTTGAAAAGGCTAAAATAGCCTTGTTATTTTATACATTACTAGGTCAGGAAACGAAGACATTAATTCGGAAATAAATAGTGCTCAACAGATTATTATTTTAAGTTGTAGGGTAGACCCTTAGGAGTAACATACCAAAGGTCCCCAGCCGTGGACCTCATGCGTTAGGCAGGAGGGGGGTGAAAAGCGACGGTTTATAGGTTTTTCGATATTATCTCGAAAACTAAGCATCCTAGCGAAAAGGTCATTCTGTACAAAATGAAAGTAAATTAAATTGTCTACAAAAAAGATTCATTTTTTCGCTAGGGCAGTAGTTAAGGGTGTACGTGAGTTTGAAAATGCGAATAGCTGGAAAAACTGTGTATTGTGGGAGGTAATGCATAACAAGTAGAACATTTTATAATATTACAAGTATTTACAAGGTCATATTAAGTAATTGGTCGAGTTCATCGTCAAGATCATCATCATAGTCGTCGCCTTTGATTGGAGGGCCATTGGTACACGAAGCGCGGCAACTGCTGCACACAAGCGAGCAGGGTATGCTTACTTTGCGGCACCCGCAACGGCCCCTGCAACCAGTTGTGCACCCGCAAAATATGTTATGTAGGACGGATTTTGGCGCAACTGTGTCCGTGCTTGTGACGGAGGTAAGGAAGCCATCCGACCCTCTCATCCATCCCCAAGTAGTTGGCTCCTGCTGCTGATCTCCATATAGCCATTGCTGAATCTGCAAACAATAATTCGTCCTTTGTAGTTTAAAAAAATGTGACACAATCTTGTCTAAGCACAATACAAAACATAAGTTAATGTAAACAAGCATATATTGATACAAACCTGCAAATGAACTCTAAGGGAGTGTTGGCGAGCAGCCCCTCTGGTGGGTGGAAGTGCCGCAGAATCAGGCTTTACCTTTGTCGAGGCTTTAACAAAGGTGTCGTACACGGTTCAGGTCTGCTCCTTGTGGGGCCTGGTACAATGCCAAAAAAGCTGCTCTCTTGCATCAGCTACCATGTCCTGTGTTGCTGAGGGATCACAGAAGACTTTGTAGATGTCTCTGACCTGCTCCTCGGCCTTCAAAAATACTTTCACCACACCTCCCTTGCTCTTGTTGTAAATAGCGGAGGTAGTATCACAACCGCTGAACGAATGGTCTTCACAAATGGCCCCATTCGTTCAGCGGTTGTGATACTACCTCCGCTATTCACAACAAGAGCAAGGGAGGTGTGGCGAAAGTATTTTTGAAGGCCGAGGAGCAGGTCACAGACTTCTACAAAGTCTTCTATGATCATTTAGCAACACAGGACATGGCAGCTGATGCAGGAGAGCAGCTTTTTTGGAATTTTACCAGGACCCACAAGGAACAGACCTGAACCAGGTACGACACCAGGCCTTTGTTAAAGCCTCGACAAAGGCAAAGCCTGATTTTGCGGCACTTCCACCCACCAGAGGGACTGCTCGCCAACACTCCCTTAGAGTTCATTTGCAGGTTTGTATCAATATATGCTTGTTTACATTAACTTATGTTTTGTATTGTGCTTAGACAAGATTATGTCACATTTTTTTAAACTACAAAGGACGAATTATTGTTTGCAGATTCAGCAATGGCTATATGAAGATCAGCAGCAGGAGCCAACTGCTTGGGGATGGATGAGGGGGTCGGATGGCTTCCTTACCCCCGTCATAAGCACGGACCCAGTGGCGCCAGAATCCGTCCTACATAACACATTTTGCGGGTGCACAACTGGTTGCGGGGGCCGTTGCGGGTGCCTCAAAGCAGGCATACCCTGCTCGCTTGTGTACAGCAGTTGCCGCGCTTCGTGTACCAACGCCCTCCAATCGTCAGCATCAATGGCGACGACTATGATGATGATCTTGACGATTAACTCGACCAATTACTTAATATGGCCTTTTAAATACTTGTAATATAAAATTTTCTACTTGTTAAGCATTACCTCCCACAATACATAGTTTCTCCAGCTATTCGCATTTTCAAACTCACGTACACCCTTAACTACTGTCCCTATAGTACAGTAACTAGAGGTTTTAACTTCGGAATAATGTCATACTGAACGGATTTCGTTCATTTTTTTCAATATAATAGTAAATGCTTCACAGAAAAGTTTCTATAGTGTGCGAGGGCTTGCTAATTTATAGGGGGTGGATGCCAACCCCTCTCAGGGGGTGGTACTTAAAAAATATATATTTATTGGAGCTGAAGTAGAATCAAGTTTTAAGAAGAAAAGATTCTATGCAATGTTTCACATAAATTGATAGTTTTTAAGTTATAACGACTTCAAAATTGCGATTTTAGCTTAAAAAAAGGTATTTCTAAATGGCTTTCGTTAAATATCTCGAAAAGTATTACTTTATCGAAAAAATGTTAAAGACCAATTACAGAAAGTACAAACTGGGAATTAATTATATTTTTTGTTTATTGATGTAGGATTAATACTTTCGGAGAGATTTAAGTTTATATTTGGTATCCAAGTGTTTCGAAATTACCTTTAAAGTTTCAAATTTTTTTCTAAAGCAAGTGCTTTAAATGAGCAAAAAAATTTGAGCATCTAGGTAATTGCTACATCTTAACGAAAAACTGTATTTGAGATAATGTTTTTAAATTACTGGCTAATTAGAGTAACAAAATAGCGACCTTTTTATATAAAAAAATATAAATACGCACATTTTTCCATTATAACTTCTTTATTTCTTATGCTACAGGAACGAGTAGAAAATAATTTGAAAGCGCAATTAATTGTCTTTAATTTAATTTCTTAGCATGCGTGACGTAGGCGTCACAATTTCTGAGATATTCAACATTTAAACGGCATTTTTCGTCTTATAAACGTTCGGACGCCATTTGTAAACTTTCATATCTCCGAAACTATTAAATCTATGTAAATAAATAAACAAGCGAAATTCATTATCAGTTTATGAGCTTTATTTTTGGTCTCTACCCATTTTTCAATAAAATTAGATTAGATATTTGGAAGAGGAAAAACAAATTACGTTTTATCGAAAATACCTTTATAGTTTAAACTGTATTTTTTTCTAAAGCAAGTGCTGTATACAAACCAAAAAATTTGAGCATCTACGTCATGCTATATATTAATGAGAAACAGTGTTTGAAATTCCTTTTTTTTAATTATTAGCTAATTACAGCCCAGTAAACACCCAGTTGTTTAGAAAACGTTTATTTTACGAAAATTATACGAAATGATGGTTTAATTTTCGTAATCGTATATTTATTATACGTTTTCTGTAAACGTCTATAATATAAACGTTTTTTATCACGTATATAATGTGAAATATATATTTTTATTTATGTTATGCACAATTCTTCTAGTAAATTACAATACATGTCAACAGTTTTACAAATGTGAGTTAAATGAAGAAATCTTGTTAAAATCATATTTATTGTTTTGAACCAGTTTGTAATGAACGTTTTTTAAATGTCTGTTTTATACGTATAATTAATGGTATGATACATACCATATTTATACCAAAACTTCCCGACGCGGTGCGCCTTGGACAGCCAATCACGAAGCTGCATCTGCATCATGTGAGGTGGTAAGACATCAGAGCTATCAGTCTGACCTGTTAGAACTTCGATTTTGTGAAAAGTGGCACGTTGTGTTTATCACTGTGAGTGTGTATTGAAGGTATTATTACCTGTTCCCTTCAAGGTAAGAGTCACTATTATTTATAGTAGTTTAGAGTTAAGGTTTAAGAAATTATTCTAGTCAATCTGTCATTTAATCCGTGAATAATTCCCACCCCAGATAGCACGATTTGATTCCTGGAATATTCATTGATTATACGTTTGGAAGATTTGATTATTCCTAAAATAATTTTTAAATATTCCAGACGTTACAGGAATATTCTTTTTTTATCCAAATGGCACAATTTTTAGATATTCTACGATTATCCAAAACGCATATTACAGGAATAATCAAGTTACTCTAGGAATATTTGAAAAATATTATAATAATACAATTTCCCCTTAATAGAATATTCCTAGATTATTATTTCACTCTTTCACGAATATTATGGGTATAAGCTTATATTATTCTCACATACAGATTGATCTATTTTATTGGATTTTTATGTTGCATTACATAATATGTAATAATAAGTCGACGAATAATACCCAATTTTAAACTGAAATGGCATTTACCAGTTATATATGATTATTTTCTTGACATATCATTGTTTAATATACGAGAACGATACCAGAATGGAACGAAACTACAACAAGAGACACGATAATTGCTTACAACTATCGATTTTTAACTCTTGGTTTTCGTCAGAATCATCAGTGTAGCGCATATTGCATGTAAGATTCTGTCTCAAGGTATCACACCGGAGAATTATGTTAGATTGCCGATACGAAATATTAGGTGAATACTCATAGATCAGTAGTAGGACTAAGTCGGCGAGTTATAACCAAATGTATCTACAAAAATCTATTGCAAACTTGGAAAGGCTTCGGAATGAGTCAAATACCAATAAATAAGCGATTAATTCTAAATTCACGTGACATAACAGTTAATTGCCTTCGCTGACATTATTACATAATTGGCATTTGATGCCATCTCTTACCTATAGTTCCAACCGACGTTTGCGTGTTTAATGGGAATATTCCTGTATTATTTTTCCTGGAATATTATTGTCTTCTTCTCAAAAATCATATATCTTCTAAGAATATTAGACTATTGTTCAAAAAGTATATTCTCTTATTATTCTTATAAAATATTCCAAAATCAACATGTTAAATTGTATATATTCTTAGAATAATAGAATAATATTTCGAATATATACGTTTCTCAGAGGACAATTACAAATCATTTTTAGAATATCTTGTGCTATCTGAGATATAACAGTGGTGATAATAACATATTGGTATTATAAAAACAAAATTATGTAGGTTTATATTATTACCTATAATATAAAAAATGTAACACAGAAATTTTACCATATTATATTGATATTAATTAAAATTAAATTAATAAATATTCAGAGAGAATATTCTTATATTATTTTCCTCGAATATTATTGTTCCCTTCTCAAAAATTTTATATATACTAAGAATATTATACTATTGTCCAGAAAGAATATTCTTATATTATTTTCCTTGAATATTATTATTTCCTTATGTAAGAATATTCTTATATTATTTTTCACGAATATTATCGTTTCCTTCTCAAAAATTTTATATATATACTAAGAATATTATACTATTGTTCAGAAAGAATATTCTTATATTATTTTCTTCGAATATCATTGTTTCCTCCTCAAAAATTATATATATACTAAGAATATTATACTATTGTTCAGAAAGAATATTATTTTATTATTCGTATGAAATATTCTAGTATCAACATGTTAAATTATATATATTCCTGGAACAATACAATATTATTTCGAATATATATACTCCCTAGAGGACATTTACAGATCATTCTTAGAATATCTTGTGCTATCTGGGACAAGGACTTTTATGTTTGTATAACGTAGGAAGAAGATTGCTTAAACAAAGGTTTTAGAAAATATATAATATAATCTATAATATTGATAACTAATTACTACGTAGGAGCAACGGGGATAGGTGTAATTGCAAAATCTGCAGTGAAACACAAATTTTACCATACTAACGGCTGTAAATGGTAAAATATTAACAATAGAAAAAAATAGTTTGAATACAAGTTGTATCTCTTTTTATTTTCTACAGTATTGGTAATGTCTAATTTCAAAGTAGAACTAACATGAAAGGAAATAATTGAAAAAAACATAGTTGACCATAATTTTTTCCATATGGCGGATGTAGTGGCATGACATTTTTCTTTTATTCATCTGACGAGTCGTGCGCAGACATCCATCCGTCCCTTTTTTACAGTGTTAAAGAGACAGACATAGCAAAACAACTGATGAATAATCACAGGCCCACAAAAAAAAAGTTGTCTGCGCCGGGGTACTGACCATACCTATCTCTTGTATTTTGATCCGCTGAACACGAATCTGACCTTAGTTTTTACACATATGTACTTTAACGAGATCTAGAACTAGATTATATTTTCATCTTGATCCGTCGAAGGGTTGGGGGGTAAATTGGGGTAAATTTGGGGTAAATAGGTAAATCAAACAGGTAAGAGTCCATAACAATGGTATTTAGTATATACAGTATATACAACATTCCGCATCCCGCATGTTCTTTTATTCATCGGACGAGTCGTGCGCAGACATCCATCCGTCCCTTTTTTACAGTGTTAAAAGTGTTAAAGAGACAGAGATAGCAAAACTTCTGATGAATAATCACAGGCCCACAAAAAAAAGTTGTCTGCGCCGGGGTACTTTTTTTTTGTGAGCTTGTGTAATCGATAAATAATAGAACTCGCGGATTAATTAAAAGACTGTCAATCTCCTGCATTATACAAACGTTTTATTTTGCTCACAGAATATGTACTTTACAATCGGCGGTATGTGAAATGGCAAAAAATATATACTAGGTGCTCAAAAATATAGAAAATATAAAAGTAGTTGAAGAGATAACTATCCTTATTTTTCGCGTTATTTGAAAAAGTTGTTTAAAATGTTAAAATACAAATTTTCACTCTTTTTTTTGAAAAATGTAAAATGGTGAACTTAGTGCGTAATCGTTACATGTTATTTTCTGATTTTTAATTAATTTAAAATGAAAAAAAATAATTTCACCAAAAAAAATTAACACTTTTTTAATATTTCCAGGGAGACAGGTCAGGAGGTTAGTGAAATTGCAATTAAAGCAGCCGTGCAAGATTGGCTGAAACTAGCTAAATCTAGATATGCTAATAGCAATAAATGAGATTTTTTATTTCCTAATTTATTATTGTTTCGTTTAAAATAATGTTAAATTATTTACTTTACTTAATAAAGACTTTTTGCTTCTAGCTTATATTTTTTATTTTAACTATACTCAATTTCTGAAAGCAGATTCTGAAGATAATTCTGCTAAGAGACCAAAATGATAACTGAATGAGATTCGTTGGTATGTTTTCTTCAATTCTCTTGCTATAAAAGCATTAATATTTTCTAATTAGTATTTAGTGCAATGCAATGGACATTCAATATTTTTATTTTCTAGTGATTTGTTTTTATTACGACAATCTCAAGTTTTAAACGTAAGTAAAATAACAAAAAATAAGACCGGGTTGTTTTATAAAATATACCTTTAAAGTTTGCTTAGGCTATATGATTTTCTTATTATTTTTGTTATGACTAATTGTTACTGGGTAATAAATATTTTAGTAGAGTAACATCTGGAAGTAAAGTCGCTTAGTTTTCGAGAAAAAAAAACCGGCGTAGAACCAAACCAGACTTAGTGGGATTCTTTAGTAAGATAATGGTGTATACGAAATCGTTTTTTACGACATTTTTCGGTGGTCGAGAACTTTTTTATTTCGGAAAAACTCAAAAAAATAGATTTTTAATGAAATATGTTTTTTAACGTCTCCACCGCTATATCTCTGAAAATATTTGTGCTATCAAGCAATTTTTTTTTTTAGATTAAAGTAGACACAATAGCGCTTCGAAAAACGTCCCACGTGAACCAGATTTATTTTTTTTTATGTTGGTAAAATAATAGGAAACTCAAACTTGTTATTTTCAGTAGCGTAATTTTAGGCAATCGAGAAAAAAGTTTATTTATGAAAATTTGTATATACATGCTGCATACAAATTGAAGCCAATAGTTGAAAAAAGTTTTTAGGATAAAAATTTTTCATGTCCCGTTCATAGTATTGAGTCAGCGATTTTTTTTAACGGGCCAAAGTCATATTCTTGCGCGCTCGGCTGTAGCAAGCCTGCCGACTGCAACGATCTGACGATCCCGGTCGGGGTGTATATAATAGTTTAACTTATATCAATAGGTGCAAAACCAGTAGTGATCAAAAGCATCTAGGGGATCCATATTATTGTTCGATATTTCATATATTGTACAGCAGTATTGATCATATGTTGTTAATATTAAGAAATTGTATAATAAATATTAAATAGACTCCTTTTAATAATAAAAAGACAGGTGGTAGTAGTACAGTACCTAGAGGTAAAAAATATGCCAAACTTCGAAGTAATGTCATATTGAACGGATTTCGTTCATTTTTGGCAGTATAATAGTAAATGTTTCACAGAAAAGTTTCTATATTGAGCGGGGGCCTGTTAATTTATAGGGGGTGGATGCCACCCCCTTTGAGGGGGTGGCACTTAAAAAATATATGAAGTACAATCATATTTTAAGAAGAAAAGGTTCTATGCAATTTTTCATATAAATTAATAGTTTTTAAGTTATAACGACTTGCGATTTTAGCTTAAAAAAAAGGTATTTCTAAACGGCTTTCGTCAAGTATCTCAAAAAGTATTACTTTATCGAAAAAATGTTATAGACCAATTACAGAAAGTACAAACTGGGAATTAATTATATTTTTTGTTTATTGATGTAGGATTAATAATTTCGGAGATATTTAAGTTTACATTTGGCATCCAAGTGTTCGTAAGATAACTATTTAGAGTGAGAGTTAAACATCTCAGAAACTGTGATACCTACGCCAAGGATACTAATAGATACAACAATAGGTTATTAATTACCCAACAGACACATTTACATTGGGCCGCTGTCGGGGGAATAACCCCTTGCCGGAAAACGAGACGTTGGTACAATGCTGGCTTCCAATGCATCTCCAGAATCAAAATGCGCCGGCGGCCGCTATTTTTACGACTTAAGCGGCCCGACGTTAAATCCCGACTTAAACCCATCAAACTTAATGGTCCTCTTCAGGCAAGATGCCGTTGTTCTGTATTTTTCAAAGAAGTAACGATTGACTACCAATGCTGGACTTACGTACTATCACATAATGTTTAAATAAGGTTCGCCTACAGTGAAATGTCGTTGGTCACACAAATGATGTACATTGGCATTACATCGGTCTATGCTTAAATAACTGAATCGTCCAGATTACTTTTGAAAGTCAGACCTGCATTGCACCATGGACCACCTAGGAAGCTCCTATAACAGTTTATGCCTGGAGCAGGGGACATGGTTGCTTAAACAATGTTTCGACAGAATTACATATGCCATCTTTAGGTTCTCACTGATAATATCAGTGAGAACCTAAAGATGGCATATGTAAAAACGTTGTTTAAGCAACCATGTCCCCTGCTCCAGGGGTAAACAGCTATATAGGAGCTTCCTAGGTAGTGCATGGTGCAACGCAGGTTTGACTTTCAAAAGTAATCTGGACGATTCAGTTATTTAAGTATAGACCGATGTAATGCCAATGTACATCAATTGCGTGACCAAAGACATTTAGCTGTTTACTCTACTGAGGTTTCTCTTTATTTGAACTGACTTAGTTCAGAAATTCTCAGTTCATGTAACGATGGTCCGTAGTAAGCAGCTACCAGCGAGAACCTAAAGATGACCGATGATTCTGTCGAAATGTTGTTCAAGCAACCATGGCTCCTCTAGAAGCCTATTAGAGTCGATCGAGAGACTAGATCCTCCATAGACAGAGACACACACACGTATGTATATTTATACATAACACAAATCAGCTAAAGTTAGAAATTAACTAATATTTAAAATGAAATGCCTCGTATATTTTCAAATATTTCGGAAGATTAAAATCGGAACAAAAATAAGGTGTTCATTTTGACACACTGAAAATTATATTTCTAAATTTAAAAAACTGTCATAATAATAATAATAATAATAATAAACGTGATTTATTGATTAACAAAAAGCCATTGACCGCAGTCCTTCAGCCCATAGTATTTTAACAAAATTAGTTTTTTAATACATAGATACAGAATAAAGATATGTAAATAACTGTGTAAAAAAAAAAAGGAAAAAACTACTCAGGGATGTCATAATGTTTCTATTGTTCGGATTATTATCCTCTTTTTGTTCAGTATTTAAAACAATTTTTTTTGGAAATATCTGAAAACATAGATGATGACCCATGCAAAAGAAATATGCTACATTTAAATTTTTTGTTTTCAACATTATAATTTGCAAACCAATCTACAATACTTGTGAATCAACCAATGCAACTAAAAATAACAAGTTAATAATAGTGCACATACAGAGGACGACATTAAAACCTTATTCATTTTAAAAATTTTTATTTTTCATCATAGCAATGTTTTCGAGACATGGAAGTTATAGGACTATAAAATTTTTGACCGGTAAATACAAAAAAAGCATCTGTCATCCGTGGTCAAATGGTTCGTTTTTTGTCATTTATTTCCACGACTAAGTTTTTTTTAATTTATTTATTGTTCATAAATTGAATAGGCAGGGATCGAGGATATATATCACTTGATATATATCATGATATTTATGGAAAATATCACACCATAAATATCATGATATATATCGCAAATATAAAAATAAAACGCCTACGCCTATGGTGCGCGATTAAACACCTACGCCATTGGTGAAAAATATATATGTATATTTTTTTTAAATTAGTTTCATTTTAATACTTATAGGTACTTCTTTATTGTCCTTATAATACTAATATTGAACATCTATGAGAGCAATTTTGTTATGTTTTTTTAAGCCAAATTCTTTTCAGCTGCTTAGCTTTACAGTTGGACGGGGCAAGATCGTCATTTTAATTTTGATGTAACAAAACTCATGATTCTCTTCCCACTTGTACGAACCCAATGATACCCAAATGCAGCTGGGAGGATAGAGGAGGTAACCCGGGTAAAGTGATACATCATTGGGCCGTGAGAAGAACTTTCGGGCGGGTGCCTTAGGCACCCGAGGCAGCTGAACAGAATTTGACTTTATTTTAAATTGTTAGAATTTATGTTTTGTTTGTTACATTTTCAGAGCCAAGACATAATAAGCTTAAAAAACATTGAATAAAAATGATTTAAAATATGATATGCACTCTTTTAAATTCAGTCGTGGTTTTATTTGCACGAATAAGTTACATGAATTAAAAAAATAAAAATAAATATCACAAATATCAAAAAGTGATATATATCACGTTTTTTGTGATATATATCAGTTTGTCTGATATTTATATAAATATCATGATATTTTCGATCCCTGGGAATAGGCCTGTAACTTCGAAACGAATAAAAATCGCACTACCACTTTTGTTTTTTAATCTTACAATTAAGTCTATGCTCCCAATATTTGAACATAACGATATGAGGCACCTACAACTTAATTAGGCCATAAGTAACGACCGATTACCTTCAAGATAGAATTTTACTGTTTAAAATTTTTTTGCTAGTTTAAAAATTAAGTTACCACCATATACATATTTATATTCAAAACTTCTTTTACATATTACCCATTTAGGTTAATAACCACATGCATCACATAACACATACTGCTTGATTAGAATTGTCAACTGACATATTTGGGAACGTCTAAATGAAATTTTGATTAAATAAATAGAACGTGGTTTTTAAATTTGCCCCTTCTAAAAAAATGAAAACCGGTACATTCCTATGAAGTCTTGACACGTTATTTCTTAAGAACTGAGTCCATTAGTCCAAGTTACTAAGAAAAAATTAAAATTTATTCAATACGTTAACATTCAAAATCATCAAAACGCAGTTCTCTGAACATAATAAAATACATTTCATATTCCTTCTCCTGGTCTTATTTCTGTTCTCCTTTGCTTTTAATTATCTTCTTCCGCTTCTCGATTTTTAAAAGATCGTATCAAACCTGTTATGGTAGTTCCTATTTCCCATTGGATTTCCTCGTATTACAGCTGAAACAAGTTTTCTTATATAATATTTCCGGATTATTTATTTTTAGACCTGATAGAAAACAAACCACATTTTTATTCTCCAGGACTTAAATCCTTAAAATTTAAAAAAACGTGAACATGTTCATTTAAACCTAATAGGTAGTCTATATTACAGGTTCAAAGCAGTACGATTCAGAATATTTGTTTTAATGGTATGCAACAAAATTTCAGACAATTAGGAATTGTTTAATATGCATATTGTGATTTTAATATATTTTGTACCTTATACATACATTCGTACTGTCCTTGTACCTTTTTATAATATTTACAATTTATATGACCTATACTTATAATATGTTACCCACATTTACTACTTTTGTATTAGTTTTGACTTACCAAATATGCATGTAATGTATCACATAATGGGTAATAAAAAATTTAATTTAATATACAATACACAAGTGTAGATCCGACCATTGTAAAATCCGAAATAAAAAAAACACCTCGAAAACAACACTTGGAGGGTCTAAATTAAAGTACCTACTTGTATATTCGTGCATATTATACCCTCATTTTGGAATTTTGGTAACCAACATCTCAAAAAAATATAGGGTAATGGTCATTAATTTTCAATGGCATGATATTGTTAAAAGAGTAATGTTTGAAAATTTTTCACGTGTGTTTTGTAAACATAATAAAAATTATTAATCAAATGTGGGAAAGCTACAGCAAGTAATTCTAATGTTATGTAATATATATACTCACTTGTCCATAATAAAAATAGATGTATGTTGACTTCAGTTTTCTTTTTAATTTGAAAAACTATCTCATCTGTCTGCTGAAAATTCCAACAAATCAATCACCACTATCAACAATAACCTGCCAAACCTAGAAAAACAGTATAATCAACACCATCTGTAGGATATATATTCCCGATGGATATTATTTGGCTTCGACATATACTGAACACAATTTGAAAACTGACTAGGTGCCGCACATGATAGAAAGAAAATTAACTAAAAAGAAGTTAAGTATTAATTAGTATAGCAAACCTTCTATCAAACGGGGGTGACGTATTGGAGCCGTGAGTCTTTTCCCTTCCTGTGTACACACGCTTGTCTCAATTTCAATTTTATCCTGTCGAAAGTGTAGACAGACCTTAAAATAAAAATAAATAGAGAATCATATCTAAATTTCGTTTTGAAAATAAGATATAAAATTAAAATACTTATTATTAAATTAATCGAAAAATTGTAAACATAACCTTGAACCAAATCATGGCACAATTATAATTTATCCATAAACTGAACATAACATATATTTTATAAAGCCATCAATTACTTACCCTTCATGATAATAAAGACTATTCAATAAATAAACAAGTAAAACTTCAAAACTCGAAAAAATAACCAATAACGCCTTGTCCACGAACTTTGTCGTTGTATTGATGACTCATCAATAGCGACAGTTGCCCGGCAATAAATGCATTGGCCCGGCACTTTGCCGGATTTGCTATGTTTACTGGGATCGTGTTTGATCTTTCCCATACCCACAGAACATGGACTAGCCCATGACATCAAATAATGCGCATCAAATCCCAATAAATATGCGATTAATTCTAGACGTTTGATTTCGATGCCAATCTGCCGTTCAAGTGCCAATTTCGGGCCAACGTTTACCATAAACGTGACTTTTTGCCACCGCTAGAAAAACGTTGTTACTTAATTGGCATTTGATGCCACCGATTCCCCATCATTTCCATCATTAAACCGCATTTCGGCTTGTGTGTTTGCTGGGTAAGCTCTTAACTATTTTTTTATTTGTTTATGTAGCATAAAAAACAAAGAAGTTATGACCGAAGCAATGTCCGTCTACACGTTATTTTAATAACAACGTCGCCATTTTGCTACTGCAATTAGCCAGTAATTAAAAAAAAAATTAATTTCACACGGTTTCTCATTAACATGCAGCATGACGCAGTTGCTCAAATTTTTTGGTTCGTATGCAGCACTTGCTTTAGAAAAAATACAGTTTAAACTATAAAGGTATTTTCGATAAAACGCATTTTTTTTCCTATTCCAAATATCTCAATAAATATTAGTTTTGTTCAAAAATGTGTAGAGACCAAAAATAAAGCTCATAAATTAATAATGAATTTCGCTTGTTTATTTATTTACATAGATTTAATAGTTTTGGAGATATGAGTTTAGAAATGGCATCCGAACGTTCATAAGACGAAAAATGCAGTTTAAATGTTAAATATTTCAGAAATTGTGACGCATGCTAAGAAAGGAAATTAAAGACAATTAATTGCGATTTCAAATTATTTTTTACTCGTTTTGTTACTCTAATTAGCCAATAATTTAAAAAAATTATCTCAAATACAGTTTTTCGTTAAAATGTAGCATTACCTAAATGCTCAAATTCTTTTTTGGTCATTTAAAGCACTTGCTTTAGAAAAAAATGCATTTTAAACTTTAAAGGTAATTTCGAAACCCTTGGATACCAAATATAAACTTAAATATTTCCGAAATTATTAATCCTACATCAATAAACAAAAAATATAATTAATTCCCAGTTTGTAGGGTGCTTTCTGTAATTGGTCTACAACATTTTTTCAATAAAGTAATACTTTACGAGATACTTGATGAAAGCCGTTTGAAAATACCTTTTTTAAAAGCTTTTATTTTAAGCTAAAATCGCAATTTTGAAGTCGTTATAACTTAAAAACTATCAATTTATGTGAAAAATTGCATGGAACCTTTCCTTTTTAAAATTTGATTCTATTTCAGCTCCAATAAATGTATATATTTTTTAAGTGCCACCCCCTGAGAGGGGTTGGCACATTTTTTCTGAATGATATCTAATTTTTTAGATGACAGTAAGCAACTCCACCCCAACCTAGAATGCCATATATTTTTTTTTTTTTTTCCCAAGGGAATGGCTTTGGGGACGTAGCCCGTATAGCCACGACGAAGTATTTGTCACTATGTCTATTCTAATCTAGTCGAAGAAGAGAAGCAAAAAAAAAAAATGCCATATATTAATCTATATTCAACTAACGCTACTTCTACGCGACTAACCTGCATGCGAGATGTATTAATTGCGTCCCAATGTCGCGTTTAGCGCTGATAAAAAAAATCGCTGTTGCCAAACGGTACACTTTAGGAAAAAACATATTGTTTCAAAAACTTTTGTGATTATTAGGCTTTATTTTCTTCGCTGCATGTATGCAAATATTTTCAAAAATAAAAAAGTTTATCGATTGGTGAAGATTTCAATACACAAAATATGTATTTTTAGTTTATTTGATTTTTAAAGAAATGAAAGTGCGAATTGTGCCCAAACCGTTTATATTGGTAAAAGCGCTACAGTGTGTGCTTTAATTTGATACAAAACAAATTTCGGTACCTTTAATAGTTTTAAAGATGGCGGTGGAAACAAAAAAAAAACAATTTTCTTTAAAAATACATTTTTTTCACTTTTTATTGATTTAAAAAGTTCGAGACCACAAAAAAATGTCGTAAAATATGATTTCATATGCCCGGTGACATACTCAAAGGAACCTAATATGTTTGACCTGGTTCTACGCCAAAAAAAAAAAAACGACACGATAGACTTACGAAATCGCTGCTCTATTTACACTGTTGTCAGCCATTAGTATCTTAAGTAGCTGAAAATAAAATAAAATATAATAGGAGAATTCATTTAGCGTAGGTTTTTATAACTTAGGTTTCATATGAAAGAAATCGTCAATACTCAGGTAAATTAATAAATAAGTAATACATTCGTAAGTCTTTTTGTATTCTATATTCACACAAACAATAAATGCTTATGGAATATATTTATATGACATACATGACACATATATAATATATGTGATATAGATATATTTCATATGCGTTTATAAATTGTTTGTGTGACTGTAAATTCAAAACATAGACGTTTATTAATGGTGTGGCATATACCGGGTGACCCAGAAAGTACCTACCCCCCCACTTTTTTCTTCAGTTTTAAAAATAAAATTCTGAAATTTGGGAAATCAAATATAGGTATCAATGGCCACATTTTGACCATTCGGTGGTAAAAAAGTCACTTCCGGTATGGTCGGAAATTCCCACAACTTTCTTATTTTAAATAGCACCCAGTATATTTAAGTCACTTTTCTCATAAAGGTGTAATTTCTCTTTCCAAGCAAATGAACAAAATAGGCCAATTTTACGTTTAATTTGTTTAGAAGTAGCCTTTTATTCAAATTCAAAGCCTACTTCGAAATTTTTAAAATTTGTTCCTGAATTCCAAAGTCAACTAGAAATAGCAAATAAATGCCATTTCCAAGGTTATTTCTCATCCGATTTTAAATCTGAAAAAAGCGTTGGAAAGAGAAATTACACCTTAATGAGAAAATGACTTAAATATACAGGGTGCTATTTAAAATAAGAAAGTTGTGGCAATGTCCGGCCATACCGGAAGTGATTTTTTTTTACCACCGAATGGTCAAAATGTGGCCATTGATACCTATAGTTGATTTTCCAAATTTCAGAATTTTATTTTTAAAACTAGAAAAAAGTGGGGGTAGGTACTTTCTGGGTCACCCGGTATGCAAGATATACGTTTAATAGTGGGATAGCACATATGGAACACAAACGTCTTCGATATACGTTTATTACTGCGGTACCATATACGATACATAAACATTTTAGATTTACGTTTATTATTGGTGTGCCATATACGAAACATAGACGTCTTAGATATACGTTTAATAGTGGGGTGTCATATACGAAATATAGACGTCTTAGGTATACGTTTAATAGTGGGGTTCCATATACAAAACTCAGACGTCTCAGATATACGTTTATTGATGGTTTGTCATATACGAAATATAAACGTTGATCGGGCGGACATTTTGAAGTATATTCAATTATACGGGTGGTATAAACAAAAAAAAAAACGTTTATTAAATAGTTTAGTGTTCACTGGGAGTAACAAAATGGCGACGTTAATAAAAAAATGTGTAGACGCACATGGCTTCAGTCATAACTTCTTTGTTTTTTATGCTATAGAAACAAATAAAAAAACAGATGAAAGCTTAATTAATAACCTATTATTCTACCTATTAGCTTCCTTGACGTAGGTGTCACAGTTTCTGAGATATTTAACTCTCACTCTAAATAATAATCTTATGAACACTCGGATGCCAAATGTAAACTTAAAAATTATTAATCCTACATCAATAAACAAAAAATATAATTAATTCTCAGTTTGTACTTTCTGTAATTGGTCTGTAACATTTTTTCGACAAAGTAATACTTTTCGAGATACTTAACGAAAGCCGTTTGGAAATACCTTTTTTTTTAAGCTAAAATCACAATTTTGAAGTCGTTATAACTTAAAAACTATCAATTTATGTGAAAAAAAAATTGCATAGAACCTTTTCTTCTTAAAATTTGATTCTACTTCAGCTCCAATAAATATATATTTTTTAAGTACCACCCCCTGAGAGGGGGTGGCATCCACCCCCTATAAATTAGCAAGCCCCCGCACAATATAGAAACTTCCCTGTGAAGCATTTACTATTATACTGCCAAAAATGAACGAAATCCGTTCAAAATGACATTATTTCGAAGTTTTGCATATTTTTTACCTCTAGGTACTGTACTACTAGCGAAAAATTGAATAGGAGTACTTACGCAATTTAATTTACTTTCATTTTGTATAGAATGACCTTTTCGCTAGGATGCTTAGTTTTCGAGATAATAATGAAAAACCTACAAACCGACACTGGTTATATTTATACTTGTACTTGTATAATTTCGACTTGAAATTACACATAATTATTTAACTCCTTTAGAAGCATATTTCCCTAAAGTTTTGTTAAAATATATTCAATATTACTAAAGTTATCGAGAATTTTTAAAAATTGTTATTTTTGTATGAATGCTATAACTGCTAAATACCCAAATAACAATTTTCAATAATTGTCAAAGCAGAAATGGAAACATGGAAACCAGAAATTTTCCCGGGTACTCTCTATTGCCAGGCCGAGACTGATTACGGATTTCGCAGTTACAGACTTCTGAGAAAGGATACCGTTTTTGTCTCGCGGCTCTCGCTGGTTCTCGGAAACTTCCGGACATATTCGGTTATTATTTGATTTAGTGCTAATAGGCCGGGAGCACGTGTATAAAATGACTGACTATCCGGCGATCTTTGACAATATGAAAAATGGATTGATATAAGTCAGCAATGAATGGACCGTCAGCTGGTTGGGTAGCGGTGGGGGTGGCTGTCAATGGGTTGAAAACACGTAAAAAAAATTGAGAAATAAACCTATCCGGCGAATGCTGAAACTTATATGAGGGGAAGATTATGTTATATAATGAAAGTAGAACATAGTCAGCTGGACGGGGGGCGGTGGATTTAGCGTCAGCTGATCGATCGAACAGGTCCAAAAACATGAATAATTTAAATTATTCGGCGAACTTTAAAATTTGGGTATAAGATAACATTTATACTGAGATTCACGAAAAACATAATCAGCTGTATCAGCAAGTATGTGGGTGGAAAAGTCGTCAGCTGGTTCAGAACAATGCTGAGTGTTGATCGCGTGCGAGGCAGCGCGCATCACCTTTCTTACATCAGTTGACGAGTTTTCCATCCACATACTTGCAGCTGACTATGTTTATCGTTAATCTTAGTATGAATATTATCATATACCCGAATTTCAAAATTCGCCATAAAGATTTAATTAGTAATATCGATATTGATAACTTATGTTAGAAAACGTGCGTGCGGCATTTCCGAGTTTCTTTTTTTAATTTGATTAAATATTCAATTTATTATTAATATACATTATTTTACGAGAATACAAATTAATACATTCGTACATTTCAAAATTATACAGAATGATCTGCTCAGAAAATTTATTTAGTTTAGTGAAAATAAAATAAAATTTATTCGGCTCCCGATAACAGATCTTCCTCATTCTCATTTTCATCCAACTCATCACTCTCTTGATGCTCAGTGGGTGAAAGATCATTTTTCTCTTTGTGACTTGTGTTTGGGGGTTATACAAATGTACGAGACCTCGATATGGACTGTATGGGGATTTATGTAAATATGGGCAGTTAATCTAATAAATCACTTTGAAGACTTCTGGAACATTAACTATATTATCATTTGATATTACAAGACAAAGTAACGTTTTAAAGATTAAATTAACTCTTGTCAATTGCTTGACATTACAATATTAATCTATTATATTAAGAGCGCGTCGTCAGTAGCGTACCGAAATGAGGTAAATAAATATAATTAAATAAATAAATATGTTAAATCTCAACATACTCCCCCCCGTTGAAACACTGTTTTCAAAGAGAGTCGTGGGGCAGAGAACATAATTTGGTGATAGGACGAATAAATATACCTTCCTGTGTTTTTATTTTTACAGCACGAACTTTATTATCAGGTCCTGGTAAAACTTGTATGATATATGCTATAGCCCAATGCAGGGGTGGTACATTATCCTCCTTTACTAATACAACCATATTTTCTTTTAAATTTTCAGAAGTTTTAAACCACTTGGGTCTATTTTGCAATCTATTAAGATATTCTGTAGACCAACGCTTTCAAAAATTTTGTTGAATTTTTGACACTCTTTTCCAAACGGATAGCCTATTTTCCGGAACGTCAGCTACATCCTTTGCTGGATATGACGTTATTGGTTGCCCTATCAAAAAATGTGATGGAGTTCGGCATGTTAAATCTAAAGGATCGGTTGACAGAGGACACAATGGCCGCGAATTTAAAATTGCTTCTATTTGCGCTAAAAGAGTTGTTAATTCTTCAAATGTCAGCCTAGCATTTCCGACTACCCTATTAAGATGATATTTTGTAGATTTTATACCCGCTTCCCATAGTCCTCCCAATGAGGGCTTCTTGGAGGTATAAATTTCCATTGAGTTTCGTGAAGGGAGAGAAAATTATAAACTGCATTAAGATTATTCCTTGATTTAAAAAATTCGTACAATTTTTGCAATTCATTGTTTGCGCCCCGAAAGTTAGTTGCGTTATCACTATATATTACGACAGGGTAACCTCTTCTTGATATGAATCGTTTCAGTATAAGTAAAAAAGCTTCTGTCGACAAGCTCGACACGAGTTCTAAATGTATAGCCTTTGTGGCCATGCATATAAACAGAGCAAAGTAACCTTTTGTGAAAGTCGAATTACGTAGTCGGGACTGTTTAACTACGATCGGCCCACCGAAATCTATACCTACATTATAGAATGGTCGTGAAATTGAAACGCGCTCAGACAGTAGTGAACCCATGAGCTGTTGCGCCGCTTCAGCTTTAAATCGATGACAAATGTTGCAGTTTTTTAATACCGATTTTACCTCTCTAAGCCCGTGGATAGGCTAGTACTTTAATCTAAGATTGGCTAAAACTGCTTGCGGACCTGCGTGATAAAGTTATATATGTTCCAATTTTATCAACAATTTAACAACGTGATTCCTTGAAGGTAACAAAACAGGATACTTTTGATTATAATTAATATTTGCGTTTGTAAGTCGTCCGTTTATGCGCAATATCCCATCGCTGTCAATAAACGGATAAAGGATCATTAGTGTATTAAATTTAGGATTAGTTTTTATTTTTAACTCTTTTATCTCTATTGAAAAGTTTTCAAACTGAATGTTTTTAATTATTTTGAAAAGTGCAGTTTTCAATTCTTCTACAGATAAGGTCCCAGACTTTTTTTCTGTTCCCCTTTTTGCATTATTTGCGAATCGTAAACAAAATGCTAGAGATCTTTGTAACCGAGAAAAGTTTGAAAATCTTAACCATGGAAATGTGGGTTCTAGAATAACTTGTGTGTGAACAATTTTTCTTTGTTCTGGAATAGTTTCTTCTTTAGAAACTTCGGTTGGTGTTTTTGTCAGATCGAAATCATTAAGCAGAAATTGTGGTCCTTGCCACCAGTGTTTTTTACTGAGAATATCAGCAGTGTTCAGGCCACGTGATAGGTAGTCAGCGGGATTTTCAGGGGAGCTTATGTGATGCCACTCATAATTACTTGTAAGTTCCTGTACTTCTGAAACTCTATTAGCTACAAAGGTATTCCATCGAACGGGAGATGAGTTGAGCCAACAAAGAACTATTTTTGAATCCGTCCATAAAAATACTTTAATTTGTTTTTGCGGAATAATAGAAACAACTTTGTGAACCAACCTTGACAGTAGTACAGCACCACATAACTCTAAACGTGGAAGAGATACCGTTTTTATGGGAACAACGCGCGATTTTGAGCACAAGAGATGAGACGTTGCACTGTTGTCAGAGTACATACCTCTTACATAGATACACGACCCGTAGGCCAATAAAGAAGCATCAGAAAAACCGTGTATTTGAATTTCAACGAGATTATTTGGAGAGAATAGCCATCGGGGAATCGATAAGTTTGAAACTGTGAAATATTTTGTGAGAAATGTTGCCACTTCTGAAGAATATCACGAGGAAGTTCCTCATCCCAGTCAATTTTACTGGTCCAAATTTGTTGCATCAAAATTTTTGCTACAACAATTACTGGCCCGATCAATCCCAATGGATCAAAAAGTTGCGCTATGTTTGATAATACGAGGCGTTTCGGATAGACCCGTGACTTGTCGTAATAAACTGGAGTAATTTTCAATCCATCAGATAAGGGATTCCAAGAAAGACCTAAAACCTTATTGGATGAATCTTCATTATTAATTTTAACCTCCACACTTTTTATTAACGTCTCTGAGGGTGTCAAGGAAAGACATATCATTGGAGCACCATTTATGTAATTTAAAACCTGCTGAATTTATGTATGAGTTGTTCCCTTAATTCTATAGTTTCCTTCCTAGAATTTGAGCCACATAGAATATCATCTACATAACACTGAGTTAAAACAGCGTTAGATGCAAGCGGGTAAGTTTCGGATTCATCTTCTGCCAGTTGCTTTAAACAGCGAGTGGCTAAATACGGAGCTGAATTTGTGCCATAAGTTACTGTTTGAAGTTCAATACATTTTAAATTCTGACTTGAGTTTTCACGCCATAAGATATTCTGTAAAAATCGCTGATTGGGATTTATTTTTGCGATACATTTTTTGAATATCTGTAGTCAACACGTATTTAAAGGTCCTAAACCTACATAGAATGTCGAACAATTCTGGTTGTACCGGAAATCCTTTAAGCATTATATCGTTTAACGATATAATGCTTAAATGATGATGAAGTTTTCATTGACGCATCAAATACAACTCTTAACCTCGTAGTAGTACTTGACTCACGTATAATACAATGGTGTGGTATAAAACATTTCTTTGAAATATCATTGATATTATCTTGATCAAATTCTATATACTTTCCATGTCCGAGTGTAACATATTCGTCAATGAATTGCTTGTATTGAGAGTGTAATTCCTTATCCTTAGAAAGTCTCCTTTCAATGGAACTAAATCTTCGAGCAGCTAAATGAAATGAGTTCCCTAGGTTCAAGTGATCATCTACCTTACGTAATGGTAGATCTACCTGAAAGAATCCATTTTCTATTCGTTTCACCGAATTGGAAAATATCTGTTCAGACATTTTGTCGTCTTGTGATAAGAAACGTTTAGAGATAATTTCGTCGAGTTGCCAAAATTTTGGAATCAAATCCTTAATGTCTGGAATTTGATAGAATAACGAAACAGTCACATTTGACACTGAAAATTTTTGAAATGAGACAGGACTCCTAAAATCCAACCTAACTTACTGTTTTGCAAAACAGGTAAATTTGGTCCAAGTTTAATAATTCCGGGTTCTATTATTTCGTAATACAAATCTGCGCCTATTAAAACATCAATTTGTGCAGGACGATAAAAAACCTTGTCGGCGAGTACTATATTTTTGGGCAAATTTAGACTTTGTACGTCAACCATTGTGTGTGGAAGAGAGCAAGTAATTTTGTTTACCTACGATCACTACTGTAAATAGTAAAAAACACACTACCTGCCATCTATGTAAGTTGAATTTTACATATTGTAAACAAATCGCACTGTAAACGAATTTCACGGTAAACAAAACGCACGGGACACGCAATTATAGGTGTCTTATATCGCTGACGCGGGGTTTAAAAAAACAAATGCGCCTACGTAATTTTTTTAATAAATATAATCGTAGGTAAAGTATAGTACATAATTCGAGTTGTAAAGCAATTACGCACTCATGGAAATACGCACTCGCCGCTACGCGGCATCGTGCGTAACTTTTCCATTCGTGCGTAATATGCTCCTTACAACACTCATTACGTAATATACTATTAAAACACCACAAGAAACCTTTAATTTCTCACGTGAAATTCCTTGAGATTCAATAATGAAATCTGCCATTTGATCGACTTGTGAAGTGCTATTACCTATACCGGAGATGTGGATATTAGTTCGATATTGTTTTGATCCTAACCTTTTTACAACATTTGCAGTCACAAATGATGTTTGTGAAGCTGAGTCCAGTAATGCGCGAACTTGCATTTTAGTGCCATTTTCTGCGATTAAATTTATTTGCGCTGCGGCTAAGAGAATATGTTGATTTTTGTTATCAGAGACCATACACTGCCTATGCTGATATTTAGTATCGTTCAAAACGGCGGCGGGGAAGGAAATAGGATTAAGAGCAATTAGCGAAATGTCCTTTGTTCGTGAGCTATCATTAGTATCCGTAGATGCTTTATAATTGCTACGTGAGCTTTGAGGATCATGCAACAGTGTATGGTGTCGTCCTAAGCATTCTTTGCATTTTTCTGAAGAACACTGATTAACTAAATGTTTTGTCCCTAAACAATTATAACATAATAGAGTGAGATCCCAGAGCCGCCAGACCTACGTCATTTTAGCAAAGCTAATATTTTGACAACAAATAGTGCAATATCTAGTTAAGAACGTATGCGTATTTGCTAGTTTGAAAGCGGGGCCCTTTTGCAGAAAACTGGTATAAAAGGTACATACAAATTTTACTCAGTACGTTAAAGTATGATAGCTGGATTGTTTTACAAGTGGCACGCTAACTACCTGGTGTAAGCGTCAACCTCTGGAACTTAAGATCCGGGGTTCGATTCCTGAGTGTTCTCAGTTTTTTTTTTCAAATATACGTACTAAGAAAAAAAGTTATGGCCAAAAATAATAAATATTTCCCGATCGGTTGCCTCTTTTTTGGTAATCGCTACTTTAAGTTAATATTTGTTGAAAAAAAAAAAGCTGAGAACGCTCAGGATCGAACCTCGGACCTTAAGATTCGGAGGTTGACGCTTACACCACGTCGTTAGTGTGTCACGTGTAAAATAAACCAGCTATCATACTTTAACGTACTGAGTAAAATTTGTATGTACCTTTTGTACCTGATTTCTGCAAAAGGGCCCCGCTTTCAAACTAACAAATACGCATACGTTCTTAATTAGATATTACACTAGTTGTTGTCAAAATATTAGCTTTGCTAAAATGACGTAGGTCTGGCAGCTCTGGGATCTTGGACTATAATTTGTTTGTTAAGACAAAGTCTTTTTTCTGACTGATTGGCAAAGAGCTGAATTTATAACATTTATAAATATTGTGATTAGGAATTTTACAGAACATGCATTCCCTTACCTTAAAAGATTTTATATCTGAACTACAATTAGAGCTAGTTGCAGTGTATTTTAAAACTGACTTTAAATATAAAAACTTTTGTGCCTTTGACAGTTGGCTGTCATTATCAATAAGTGCTAAAAATAAATCAATAAATGATGGCCAATCCTCATATTTACCTGAGAATGTTAGTCCAGGGTCGATTCCTCATGTTACATGAGTGATGCTCAACAAATTAGAGACAAGCTGAAATTTGGTATGGTGCTTTGTTTTGAGGTGCTAAATATACCCTGAAACCCCAGCGGTGAGTCGTTGAGCCCGTCCCTCCAAAACAACCCCCAAAAGGGGGTAAAATTGTCCTTTTTTTACTTTTTTCTTTATAACCCAAAAACGAAGCATTGTAGGAAAAAATTCATAGAGGCCAAAGTTGAAGAGCAGAATATTTCCTATCAAATAAGTCTATTGTTAGAAATTTTGACCTAGCAGTGGCGGAGCAATGAATTATTAATATATTTTTATTCAAAATGTTAATATTTTATAGTTACGATTAATTATTATTAAAATATGTAATAATCACCGGATAAATCAATATTATCCAAAAATATTATACAGTGGCGCACAAAAGAGGTTTTATAGACCAAAATAGTTGAGCAAAATCGTAGGTCTACAAGCAAAAGAATAGTACCCATTGTATCTTTTTCGAATTTATCTGCTGTGAGGATTCCAAAAGCAGATTTTTTGTTAAATAGCACCAACAAAAACAATTTTATACGTACCCTCGGAAAAATGTTATTTAAAAATGGAATTAATGTAAAATACTCAGATGGTGATGCCGATACTCTCGTTGTAATGACAGCAATAACAATTAGTGAGTGGTGTTATTAATCCATTATTGCCAGAAAAGGTTGTTTATGGTTCGTCCGAGAAAATCCTCAAAGCCAAATATGATAACCCACATACCAACCTTACAACAAAAACTGGGAGACCTAAAAGATGTTTTATATTCTAAGTTTGCACGCTATGTCCGGTTGTGACCCCACGTCTGCATTATTCAATAAAGAGAAAATTAATTTAGTAAATACCACCAAGAAAAATAGTTAGGTAATCTGCTAAAAGAATTTTATAACTCTCAGGCTACAAAGGAGAAATTAGAAGCAGTTACAACGCAATTGTTTATAGCAGCATATGTTAAAAACTCATCAAATACAGATTTGGATAGTGCTAGATACATTCTTTATCATCAGTACGTACGTAAACGAAACCTTAGTACTGATTTTAACTTGGCCACATTACCACCTACCTCAAGCAGCGCAAAGTGTTAGATTTTTTTTAGATTAGATTTTTTAGAGTTTTCCACCAGGTAAGTTAAAGTCAGATTTATCATGCAACTAAAACTTTAGGTCATATTCTTTTCAACTTTTTAGGTACAAACGTGGTTAAATAACCATTTGCCACCGTAAGATTGGGGTTGGAGTCTAAAAAACCAAGAGTTGCAGCCAATTCATTCCAACCAAAACATTGCCTACATGGATTCTACAAAAATTTAAATGTAGTTGTTCATCAGAAGGATGTAAAAAAGTATGTGCATGCAAACGAAAGGGCCTGAAGTGCACTATGGCATGCAGTCAAAGCAATGGAATTACTTTCTAAACCGGGCCGTAAATTTGGACATAGATGAAGAAGAAGATCTTTACAAGTTGTTTGTTTTTTTTTTAATCCTATTTCAAAATTAAAACGTTTTGGTTTATTTAATCTTTATTATTATTATACCCACCACAGAGTACCCTCAAACATGTATAGCCCTATAGTGCTACATTGTATTATTATATATTTGATTAAAATTTTAGTTACCTTGCCAAAAAAAAAAAACATAATTTAGCACTTTTTCGAAATATTTAGAAAAATACCCTAAATTTGAAAATTCATTGCTCCGCCACTGCTAACTCAAAATTTTTCAAAGTAGATGTATGTGATAGGAAATTTTCTTCTCTTCAACTTTGGCCTCCTGGAATTTTTTCCTGCAATGCTTCGTTTTCGAGTTATAAAGAAAAAAGTAAAAAATGGACCGTTTTACCCCTTTTGGGGGATTGTTTTGTGAGGACGGGCTCAACCACTCACCGCTGGGGTTTCAGAGTATATTTAGCACTTCAAAACAAATCACCATACCAAATTTCAGCTTGTCTCTAATTTGTTGAGCATCGACCTGGATCGACCCTGGGTTATGTCGGTATGTTTAAATGTGGAAGATGTCTTTACGGGAAGGGTTTGTTTGAGTAGTTTGAAGACCATTACCGTTGATTGAAGAGTCTATAAGATATGCAACTATACGGCCAAAACAGTTCCTATATGTTCATCTCGCTCATCACGCTTCCCCCACGTCCCTATCCACATATTGTTCGTTGACTTGTGGTGCCACCGCACGGTGTTACTTTGCGCGAACCGCGAATAGAAATACTGGACGTTGATATCCAGCGAACGAGGCTACATAATATATTTATTAAAAGTTATAATTCTCCACGCAGGTTGTAGACCGGTGCAATCAGTGCCGGCGTCAGGGCATTTGGCACCTGTAGCAAACAGTTGCTTGCCGCCCTGATAAAAAACATTTACGAGTTACTACTGTTAGGACAAATTTATTAATAAAAACTTACAAACAAAAATCTCACATAAATAATTCTTTCACTAGTTTCACTTAAAATTCAAAAACAAGAGAAACCTTTAACTATCAATTATTGTAGCATTTCATCTTTTAAGTCGCCACGTTGTGCGCTGTAACAATCGTGTTTTGTTTGAAATTGCAATTGTTCCTTGTCCTCGAGACCCATTTGGGGTTCAAAAAATGTTTTTTTTTGAGATTTTTGTTCAATTTTGAATTTCTGAAATTTATAAAAATGTGATAAATTAAAAATATTTTATTTTGCTATTCGGTTCAGCTTCATGGAATAGTATTTATGAGTACGTTTAAGACCTCCCACTTTTTTAAAATAATTAGAAAAAAGATTATGCAAATGTCGAGGATGGTGTTTTTGATCTTTCAGCGCTTGCGTAGCGAGAACGGTAATAAATACGAAAATGCACCGCACTTTTTTTTGTACAACATGGAATTTTCTACAAACAAGTCCGCGAGGGCATATTCTTATCTACTATAGTTTTCGAGCTGCAGGTGCTCACGTGTAAGCATAAAAATGACTGTTTTTTACGCTACTCTGCAAGTGGCACTGGCGTGCGCCGACTTAATTAACAAACAAAAAATTAAGAAAACGGCGATGCTAATAGTCAAATTTAAATTACACAAAACATAATGAGTAACTTCTGTTTAAAACTATTTTTTATACGATGCATAATAGGGTGGCCCATCTTTTTCGAAATCGAAATTTTTTATTTCTCACCCCTGCAAATGGTTCCATTTGAAGAAAAAACAGTCCCTTCGAAATATTATTGCGGCAAATTGAAGGCAAGGGGTGCCGCAGAATGCATTATTATGCAATAATAAAAGTAAATGGAATTATTTACATTCTTTGGTTGATGCATTGTTTTTTTTTTTAATCAGCAACATTTATCTTTAGAATGACTAATCAAGTCATACAAATATCAAAGACATTATCTGTTGTGACTATGACATGTGTCATACTACTGTAAATTCGTAGTCTAAGAAAACTAGACTAGAAGTTTTTGAAATAAAACTCTCGTTTTATCTTTGTGTATTTTATTATGAAACGTTTTTTTCATACATAGTACCAAATATTATCCTAAATCTACAAGACATATAGTAATAAAAACAATATTTTTTGCCCTAGGCCAAAGCATGCGACAGGGTTTCTTTTTTTACCGTTGGAAACTGTGATTTATAATCATTTACAACTTGGAGTAAAAACTGTTTTTGGTCTTCATTTTTTGTTAAAATGTCATTATAGTCAGTAATAAGTTTGATTCCTCTCTCAGCGGCATCATTTACAACTTTAATTTTGTTTACAATATTGAAACATCGGGTATAACTTTCATTTTCCCTCCATGTTGTTGGATCATTTTCCAAAAATTCCATAGACAAACCTAATTTTTGAAAAAACTGTTTAGTGTTCTCGCATATGAAGTCCTGAATTTCCTTGTTTTCAACGTCAGTAATGTTACTAATCATAAGTCGTTTAATACCCTCTTGATTTGGTGCTTTCCTATTCAAAGCTTTAACCATTTCTCTTTTAGTGGTAACTGAAATATCGTCATCAAAGAAAGATAAGCCAACATTTACTGAATTAAGGTACCACAAATGGTTCACTATTTTCCTACTTGCGGCTTGAGATATTTCTTTGTCAATATTTTGATAATTAATGAGTTCTTTACAAAAGTCTAAGTCATGAAGCGGTGCTTTACTATCAAATGACGCTGTAAACCAGGCCTTTACATAAACCTTTACAATAAAGAGACATATATCTTCAATACCTATTTTTTCTTTTTTAGTTAGTTGGAACTGATCTTGGAAAAAAAATATTTTTAGACAGTAAATGGCTTTGGCCATCCAACGTGCATGATGAAATGCCCCTGGTTGATAGAATGTCGTGTGAGTGGGCTCTTCTTCAACAAAAAGTTTAGAAAGCATTAAAAATTCTTTATAATCATCACGAGGCTGTTGCAAAGTTAAAGCTGCATTTAGAAACTTTACAATTTCGGCTTTAACTGGTTGTAAAATGTGTTTAATTTTTGATCCAGTTTTTAGTTTATTTTGATCTATTTTAGGCCAAAAATTCCCTAAAACGTTTAAATAGTGGCACATTTGGACCAGATGAGGAAGGCATTTTTGTGTCAAACACACTTCTCAAAACCACTTCAAAAATATGATGTCTACAAGGAAAATATAGAATATCTCTTTCTGATTTTTGTTGCAATAGTGTGGCTGCCCCATTTATATAACCCATATTTGATGCTGTTGTATCACAACACAAAGCTATTACCTTTTCGTCCAAATTCCATTCACAAAGCACATCATAAACTGCTTCAGTCTGTTCTCTTCCAGTTGAATTGGGCAAAGCTGGTACTCCAATATCTCCACTAGTAACTAAGATAGCAAGTCTATCGATATTTCCCATTGCAGTGAGAGAAGGTAAAAGTTTTCCATCCCAATGGATGACTGGGGCCGGCAATTCAGAATTACCGAAGGCAGTTTTTAATATTTCAGCTCTTTCTTCGCGGATGCGTTGTCTAGAGCGCTGAAGTGTGGTTCTGCTGATGGACAAAGATGTGGTGTCATGTCCTAGTGCTTCTGCTACTGCCGTCAAAATATGGACTCCATACCTGTCGCTTATTTTGCAAGCATCAAATGCAGCGGCTATTTTTGGTGTGATGATGTTACATGTTCCATACAATCTCCTCTTTTTTGGCTGTGACGGGCCAGGCTGGTCTTGTAACAACTCTTCTTGGGCTTCGATTATTTCATCTTCATTTTCGTTGGAGTCGGCTGAATTACTACTTGATGATGGACAGGTGTTTCCTCTAATCTAGCTTTTTCTTGCTGACTTCGTTGCATTCGTTCGGATAATTTCTGTAATTTCTCCTCAGCTGATTTTTCTTGAGAAGCAAGTTGGTAATCAATACCATGCATAAATCCAGGACGTCCCTTTTTTCTTTGGTTAATTAAAAACTGCTTATCTTCATCTATTTTCATCAACTCCAATGCATTTGCATGAGAAATATCAAAAAGATCGTCCAATTTTTCAACGAAATTTTTTTCTTTATAATAAAACATTATGAGAAAAGAGGTAGATATTTGTATTTTAAGTAAAATTTAAGTGTATTACCGTAATAAAATCTTATCTACAAATTTCTACCTGAATGCGGCAAGGGTTATCGTAATAAAATCTTATCTACAAATTTCTACCTGAATGCGGCACGGGTTACCGTTCACCGAATTATCTGAAACTTTGACATAAATTATTCCTAGTATAATAGTATATTTTCGTGGGGTGAGACTTAAAAAATACGCAAAAAAAATTCACCTCCTATAGAGATGGGCCACCCTTATGCATAATATTAATAATGGAGTTACCAGTATTAAAAAAATGTTGAAATAAAATTAAAAAATAGTTAAATATTCTTTGTGTTATTGAAATGTATGTACAATTGTACAGAAAAAAACACTAATTAATAAAAATATGCGGCAAGTTCCAGTTATATAAAAATCGATGAAAATGAAAAACCGCTGCCCAAGGAATCACTACTTCCACATCCGGATTTTCTATCCAAGTCACACAACGAAAAAATTTTGTATCTGGAAATAATTGTTTATGGAACTTTAATAATATAATATTTGAAATCCTCTACCCCAAAAACCCATAAAACGATACCCCACATCGGTAGTGGGGTGGGGGTGGTGACAGGGGGTGGGAGTGTGGCTGGATAAAGTAAAAAAATATTTTGAAGTTTCTGGTTCTTGTACACACACTAAATCACATTTTTTTTCATCCCCTTTAATAATGGGGTGGGGGTGGTAATGGGGGTGGCTAATGTTAAAATTTTTTTTGAAACATTAGCTCCTCTTGTCTATACTAAATATCAATTTTATGAACTCTTACCTGCTTGATTTACCTATTTACTCCAAATTAACCCCAATTTACCCCCCAACCCTTCGACGGAACAAGATGAAAATATAATCTAGTTCTAGATCTCGTTAAAGTACATATGTGTACCAAATTTCAAGTCAATATCTCAAACGGTTCCAGAGTAAACGTGCGCACAAAAAAAGTTACAGACCGACAGACAGAAATTTTTTTTTCGCTCAAACTTGAAATCTCGACGTTTCATGACATTCTAAGCCTATTTGAACAATAAAAATTTTTAAAAATTTTTGTGTCGTTACTATACTTCCACTGGATGTGGAAGTAAAATTACACTTTTCGGTCCTAATATTAATTGTTTATATGTAATAAATAAAAACAAAATGATATGTCAACAATAAATACATTTTTTTAAGAAAGAAAATTACTTCCTACAAGGTGGAAAAGTTCAAATGTACGATTTTTTTAATGTTTTTTGCATTAAAAAACGCATATTTAAGAAAAATGAAGGACGCCATCGTGCAGAGCGATCAGAAATTCATAAATAAAAAAATCGACCACAAATTCTCATTGGACAAATAATATTTAACTGCTTTAACGGGCTGCTTGGAGAACAGCGCGAAAAACAGTTACTTTGAGGTTTGCGCGCGGGCGCCTTTGGCATGTGAGCTATAATAGATAAAAATATGCTCTCAGGGACTTTTTTGTACAAAATTCGATGCTTTATAAAAAGTGCATTTTCATTATACTTATTACCGTTCTTGCTGTGTAAGTCAAAAAATACCTTCTTCGAAATTTCAATATACTTTTTTATAATCGTGTAAGCAAATTGGGAGGTCTTGAAATATTCACAAATACTGTTACCATCGAACTCAATGAAATCGCACTAAAAAATTTTTTTGCTAGTACCAGAAGAAAAATGCAAGCGATTTCAGAAGTGTACCATTTGTGCGATACTTTATCGCCTCGAAAACTATGCTCTCGGAAAAGTAATACCTACTTGTAATAAAAAAAAAATTAACCAGTCTTTCCGCAGATATTCAAATTAAGTTAATTTTTATTATGTTTACTAATTATTACTCTTTTTCCCAATAAAATCGCTTTTTCGTTTTAATTATTAAAAAAAGCAATTACAGAGAAAAACCTATAAACAAATAAATAACTTTTAATGAACCCATCACTGCAGTAGCAGTATATTTGGGAGAGGATAAAAATTATTTTTGTACAAATTGGTTATTACAGTTCAGCAGAATTAAAGAAAGGAATGGTGTAAACCCGAAAAATATTGCAACATGTAATATTTTTGCGGCAGTAGTAATGGAAAATGTCATCTAAAACATATTCAAAATTTACTAGGGTGAAGACGGTTAAGAAAGGTGCAAAATGGATAATTTTGTGATATCTTAAAAATAACAGTTTCATCATAAAATGTCAATATGCCTTTTACTTCCACATCCAGTGGAAGTATAACAACGACAAAAATTGGTATTTAGTAAATACAAGAGAAGTCAAGGTCTCAAAAAATTTAACCATTATCACTCTCATTATTAAAGGGGGGGGGGGGGGATAAAATTGTGAGTTAGTGTGTGTACAAGAACCAAAGGCTTCAAACATTTTTTTTACTTCATCCACCCCCACCCCCACTACCGATGTGGTATATCGATTTATGAGTTTTTGGGGTAGGCGAATTCAAATATTATATAATTAAAGTTCTATAAACAATTTATTCCCACATAGTAGAGTGCAATTATAGTATCAAAATATTTTTCGTTTTGAGCGACTTGGATAGAACATCAGGATGTGGAAGTAGTGATTCCTTGGGCAGCGGTTTTAACATTTTAAAATGAAAACCGCAGCCCAAGGAACCACTACTTCCACATCCAGATTTCCTATCCAAGTCTCTCAAAACGAAAACACTATATTTGCACTCCACCATGTGGAAATAATTGTTTATGAAATTTTCTAAATGAAAACCAAAAAACGATATGCCACATCGATAGTGAGGGTTGGGGTGGTGGTAGGAGGTGATACGCGGGTGGATGAAGTGGAAAATTTTTTGAGGCCTTTGGTTCCTGTACACACTAAATCACAATTTTTTTTCACCCCCCTTAATAATCGCGTGGGGGTGATAATGGGGGTAGTTAATGCCAAAAATGTTTCTAAGACTTTAACTTCTTTTATATAATAATAAACTAAATACCAAATTTTATGGACTCTTACTTGCTTAATTTACCTATTTACCCTTATTTATCCCAATTTACCACTCAACCCTTTAACGGAATAAGATCAAAATATAACCTAATTCCAGATCTCGTTAAAATACATATGTGTACCAATTTTCTAGTCAATATCTTAAACGGTTCCAGAGTAATCGTGCAACCAAAACGCCAGAGACCGACGCGATAGAAATTATTTTTTGCTTCAACTTAAAATCTCGACATGTCATAACATTCTAAGCCTATTTAAATAAATGTTTTCAAAATTACTACACTTATACTGGAAGTGGGAGCAATACGTAGAAAATGGCATGACCAAAATATAAACAATCATAATGTGCCGTGGACTACACGGTGGAAGTAATCTACTTCAAGCACTTCCTTTGAGGAAACGCATCTATACTGCTCGAGGTAACCCACTGCGCATCCATTTTATTCGAGGAAGCCCACTGCGTATCCGTATAGGTAACCTACTGCGCATCAACAGTACCTACTCAAGGAAAGCCACTGCGCATCCATTATACTCGAGGAAACCTACTACGCATCCATACCACCCGAGATAACCAACTTCGCATCCAAACTACTCGAGGTAACCCACTGCGCATCCATGTTACTCGAGGAAACCCAATGCGCATCCATACTACTCGAGGTAACCTACTGCGCATCTATTTTACTCGTGAAAACCCACTGCGCATCCATACTACTCAAGGTAACCCATTGCGCATCCATTTTATTCGAGGAAATCTACTGCGCATCCATATTACTTGGAGTAACCTACTGCGCATCTATAGTACTCGAGAAAAGCCACCGCGCATCCATAGTACTCGAGGAAATTCACTGCGCATCGAGATAAACCACTTATTAAAGAATAAAGAAAATAATAGAAACACCGAATAGGTTGCATGGTATTTTAATTGAAAATCGTAGAAGCTAGATACACACGCAAGGGCGCGTTGCTATATCCTCATCTATCCTTGAAACATTGGTATCAATTTAGCAACCTGTTTATAAACCTTAAAATGCCACATCCACGTTTTCTATCCAAGTCTCTCTCAAAGAAGAAAAAAATTGCACTCCACTATGTGAAAATTATTTATGAAACTTTAATAACATAATATTTGAAATCGCCTACTCCAAAAACCTATAAAACGATATGTCACATCGGTAGTGGGTGGTGGTGGAAGGGGGTGGTAGAGGGGGCAAATGAAGTAAAAAATATGTTGAGGCTTTTCCACCCCCATTTAATAGTGAGGTGGGGGTGGTAATGGGAGTAATTTTTTGAGCCCTTACCTTTTCTTATATATACTAAATACCAATTTTATGGACTCTTACATGCTTGATTTACTTATTTACCCCCCCTTTATCCCAATTTACCCTTCAACGGAATAAGATGAAAATATAATCTAGTTCAAGTTCTCGTTAAAATACATACGTGTATCAAATTTCAAGTCAATATCTTTAACGGTTCCAGAGTAAACATGCACACAAAAAAGTTACGGGCAAACAGAATTTTTTTTTGCTCAAATTTAAAATCTCGACGTCTCATGACATTCTAAGCCTATTTGAACAATGACAGTTTTTTTAAATTTTTTTGCCGTTACTATACTTCCACTGGGTGTGAAAGTAATAAAATTCACTTTATCATGTTGTGCGCATTTGTGATGCACATGGTACATGGAACTTTTACTTAATTTTCTTTATTATGTATTATCTAATATTAAATCAAAATGGTTTATTTTACTGGGAAAAAAATGTTTTATGTTGCCAGCAGCTCATTGGGTTTTTATATTTAATTGTTATGAAAATAAACATAATAAACACGCCACACACTAAACAGAACAGGAAGGTATGTGTTTGATTCAAAATTGTTTTTTATTTGCTAGGTATGCATTACATGTTTTTGTAAGAATCATTACCGTTTTTAGGTTAAATTTAAAAATACAATGTAGCTGGCAATGATGAATATTTCACAATTTCGTCGTTTTTCTGAATGTTTCAGTAGGTGTTTGCATTTAAATATTATGTCTATATGAGAGCCATCTCTGGCGCAGAGACAAATCTCCTTGTTTATCAAAAGCGACGATTTACGCGACGCGAATCATACGAGTGCCTGCCATCAACCTAACTGATGTTTGTGCAACTGACTAAGATCTTAGACCCCAATGCCGGTGGCGCCGTACTATATATCAGACCCTGCTTTGGCTACGATTTCAAGTAATGGTTGCGCCTCTTGGTAAACTTTTCGGTAAACTTTTCACTCAACGCCATTACTTACACCATTATTAGCTACGTTACTGACAACAGGCGCTGTTGGAATTATTCTTTGCATAACAGTTTTAATTTTGCTATGTATAGTAATGTATCTGTCCTCGATGATTTCACTATCAGTTACTTCACCTACATTCTCATCTTCTATTTGTTCCTGAACATTATTATACTCATCAAAAGCTTTTATTAGAAGTGATTCTCTGATAGAGATATCATTAACATTAATATTAGGGTTATTTTCATTTTGTAAAATATAATTTTCAATACGAGTAATCTTCGGTAAACGGAAAAAAAAAGCCGCCGAAAAAAAATCCGCGGAAATAAAATCCTGGAAAAAAAAGTCGAAGGAAATAAAAGCCGCGGAAAAAAAAGCCGAGGAAAAAAAAGCCACGGAAGAAAAGGCTGTTTTAAGGGGTCTACACACGATCCAGCGGCAGGGAGCCTTGTCGGTACCTTTGAAGTTTGGCTGGGCGTCCGCTGGATAGCGGCAAAGCTTGCTCGAGCCGGCAGGACTAGGTCAGTTTCAGTCAGCGAAAGACAAAATACATGCCGGCTTGCCTGCCGCATCGTCTCTTTGATGTTCCGCCGAAAGTTATGACATTAGTACGGTCGTTCACCACCACAGTTGTCTAATTTCAGAAATATGTTATAATGTTTCAAATAAATAAGTGAACTGAGAGTTAATTTTACTTCCATATCGACGTGGTGGAGTGGAAGTATAGTAACAAATTATATGTACGTTGCGTTACAAAATTTAAAATCAAATGCATAGATTTACTTTTATTAACTTTTACCTCCCGACGGCTCGGGACGTCAGGAAGTAAAGGTTAATAAACAAAATAACGTAAACGTTCGTCTTTTTGTCAGTCCGTCCGCCATGTCTCTTTTGAGCTAAATAACTTAAAAGAGAAAAGTACGATTTTATTGAAATTTGGAGAATACATTAGAGCAGAGACGAACCCAGCTATTTTTTTGGGGGGGAAAGCTGCAACTAATTTGCCAACTGCCCATTTTTTTACAACTTATATTTCCTTATGTTTTTTTTTATTTCAGACTTAATCTATAAGTAGCCTAGCGATACAAATATTATGCAAAAGAAGTTTAACTAAACTACATGATGTAGGCGCTAGACCTAAGTTGACCCCGCGCTCTCATTCGTCTAAAAGCTACTGGATGAGGTAACCGTTATAGTTTAATGACCGTGGAGAAAAACAAGATATAGTTTGTACCAACGATAATAGGGTCTACACACGATCCAGCGGCAGGGACCCGACATTGTCGGTACGCTTTGAAGATAATTGGAATTCTAGCGGACCAGCGATATAAAAAAAGTTCGCAAAAGAACGTAAAGGGTACCGACCTGTATCAATTTCAGTCTATTTACATAAAAGGCCATAAAAGTGTTCGGCTTCTTTATTATCATCACAAAAAAAATGGTCACATATTTCCGAACAAAAATGTAGGCCACTCCCACTGAATATAATTGGTTTAAATTTTCTCTACCGGAATTATGATAGGTTGGTGGTCAACGTGGACTAGCGTTGTCAAATTGGACCGGCGGGCGGTACACTAACTAGAAGCGGTCGGCATCCTTTATGCTTTTTTGCGAGCTTTTTTGTATCGATGAAATATTTGTGGAATACACTATACAATACGATTACGCGCAAGTCGGGGCGCAAGCTCGTGAACGTCCGCGCTAGTACGGCTATCGGCCACTTCCCACTTCACATTTGTGATACGCAATATTAAGGGGTCTACACACGATCCAGCGGCAGGGAGCCAGCCTTGTCGGCATGCTTTGAACTCATTCGTAAAAGTTAACTGGTCCGCTGGAATTCCAATTATCTTCAAAGCGTACCAACAATGTCGGGTCCCAGCAGCTGGATTGTCTGTAGACGTCCCAGATTCTGATTCAGTGTCCTCTAAGAATTTAATATTTTAACAATTTCTGACCGACAACAATTTGTTATTATTATTATCTCTCGTTGAGAGGTTGGTAACTGATATTAGTGATACTCAGTATAAACCAACAACAAACGACTTTATAGGTAGGACAAAGCATTATATTGATAAAGGCAAAAAGGAGTAATATTCTAATATTTCTAATGTCTTTGAGAATTGTATGCTCTGGCGTCTACTGGGTCGAACGTCGAATTTCCGCGAGTTGACGAGTTTATTTTGTTGGCCCGTCGCGTAGGCCCGTCGGCGTTGTGCGTTGTCCGTCGACTATTCTGTGGCTCTCACATCAGTCACATCTAGTCATAAATAATATCAATTAAAATTATTTATAAAAAAATGGTCATAGTAACAGTGTCATTTAATTTTTATCAACTCATTATTCGTTTTTTTGCAATTATACCCAATAAAGATTTTTTTACATTTTTGGTGATTTTCCCAACTCAATCAACATTGGGGGGGGGAGCGTACCCCCCCATAACCCCCCGTGGGTTCGTCTCTGCATTAGAGTTAGCTAGAGGAAGATTTAAAAAAAAAATCGATTAGTAAATAAAAAGGTTATGAAACATCAAAACAAAAAAAAAATACGTGAAGAGTTGTAATCTTTGATACAATTGTATGTTTAAGTGCCATTCTTGCAATTTTAATGATCTCCCGATGATACCATCTTGACTGTTGAATGACTTACTATCGTTGTGTTTATAGAATCTAATCACAGGTGTTAAACACTTTTCACGTGCATTTTTTTTTTTTTTTTTTTCATAAAATGTTTCATAACTTTTATATTTACTCATCGATTTATTATTTATTTACTCACAGTATTTAGTCATAGTTCTTCCTTTAGATAACACTAATTTATGGTCCAAATTTTAATACAACCGGACTTTTCTCATTGAAGTTGTTTATCTTAAAAGAGACACGACGGACGGGGTAGATGGACAGACAAACGGACTGGCAGAAAGACCGACGTATGACGGACATTATAAAAGTTGTTGAGAATTCTATATGGTATATTTTTTTCTCTACGATATTTACATTTTTTTTAATGTGTCCATAAAATGCAATTCACTAGTAGCAGCTAGAATTCTTGGGTCGATTCCTATAATAATAGTGAAATATAAATAACAAAATAATGTACGTGAAAGAAACGGATATATTAACATTGGTGCTAGAGCCATTTCAGCATGTTAAGAGTTCCGCCCTCTATCCCCTCTTATTGTCCCCCCTACGACTTGAGACGTTTATGATGAAAACAGTGTTGCCAATGTGAGCGAAAACGCTCACATTGTGAGGATTTGATTTATAGGCGGAGCGAAATTTATTTGGGTAGCAATTGGGAGGATTTTAAGCTTAAAGTACCTAGTTCCTATAAAATTTAAAATTTTTATTATACAAATTATCCGCAATGTTGAAAGTAAACTTATAATTATTACAATCTTTAATAGATTGTAATAATCTTTGGCAACAATATTACACACGTAATGTGTTACTGAAAATGCGCAGATCTCCTAGGCAGTTTTTTTAACGAAAAGTAGGATAAGGAAAAAATATGTTGTTTGTTGAGTTTTTAATAGCTCTCATAATATTCTATAGAGTTTTTTCTAAAAGCCTGTAAAAAAATTATTTGAATTCATTTAAGGATTTAGGAGAAAAAGATGCAATGCGAAGTCATGTTTTTAAGCAAATCTAAACAAGAATTCCGGCGACCTTAAACTAAATGCGGATCGGAACAGCTATACCTTTTTGAAAAGCGCCCATTACTTCATAAAAAAGGGCTTTGAAGATCATGATTAAGTTGCGTTTTATAAAAACTTGGTGTTTGACTTGTGTGAGGATTATTGAGAAGATTTTTAATGTATGTGGGAGCGAAACGGAGCATTTTGAATTGTACGGGGTAATTTAAAACATTTGTATTGGCAACACTGGATGAAAATCCGAAAAATTCAAAAATTGATTAGTACATTTCAACATAAGGTGGGGTGTACTAGAATTATGTTACGCGTATTGGAATTTGCTGGAGAGTAGTTATTTGATGCATTTTTAAATGCTCAAATAACTAAACATACTATTTTATTTTTGCACATTTTTAGCCATGTACGTGGCGTGAAAATTAAACTAGTATTCCGTACATAAATAACATAATCTGATAATAAATAATATGAAAATTCTTTAAATAAATCCAGATCACAGTCATTTTAGGTGGGGGTGCCTAGGCGAATCCACTGCACAGATGGAATAAAGTGGGGTAAATAAGAAAATGAGAAATCAGATGAAATCCGTAAATTGATTAATACGTCTTTATTTGTAATTGGTTTCTCGCTAAAATAACTTAATTAAGAGTGGTTTATAGAAACATCATGATTTGTTACATTTATTTAGATTTATACTGCGTATTTTAAGATGGCGTAAAATAATTTACGTTACCCCGATCCCCTCCAATGTCAAATATTTGTACAGGTCTCGCAACGTAGCTTGATACTTGAGAGATGAATGCGCAGTAGACTTTAAGTGAGATACTGGCAGCACCGAGTGTACTTCTTCGGAACACAGCGCTCTCCATCTCATGTCCTCTACTGCGCATTTCGTAGAGGTGGGTAGTACTCGTATGATTCGTATCATTGGTACGAATCCTTGCACTGGTACGAATAGTACGAATCTCACAAAAATAAAAGATTCGTACATTTCGTATCGCCGATACGATTGGTACGAATATCGAATTTCGGTACCGGTATTGCGAAGCAATACTGGGCCAGCTGTTTACGGTTAAACTTCGAACGGTGGATGGGGACCGCGCGTTTAAACTGGAGATTTCAGATTTTAAAATACTCATAATCTCATAACTGAAAAAATTCCCTGTTTTTATATGTAATATGATGGATATATTCGAAGTATTTGATTATTACTATATGATTATTATATCAATGTACCTACTGCAAGATAGCATTCATTTTATACAACGTACTGATTACAAAATCTGTGATATATTACCCTTTTTTTGTTTTTTTGTTATTGTTTTTTTGTTTAGTTGACTTGCTACAAATGTACAAATATGTATATAATATGGTTAAATAAACGCTATCTATCTATCTTTTTACTGATGTCTAATGACGACGACGAAATTATTAATGTACTCGAAGTCCTAAGTTTAATGTTTAACTGTACGGTTAATATAACATAATACTCTGGCCCTAACTAACACCACGTATAATATTCTATAATCTATGCTGGACACTGTGGAGTGGAAGTGTGGGTACGAATAGTACGAATGGTACGAATGGTACGAATGATACGAAATCAGTACATGATACTGTTTCGTATCATGGAATCAGTAGTACGAAACATACGAATGGTACGAATCAGTACATGATACGGTTTAGTATCATGGAATCAGTGATACGAAGTGGTACGAATCGTACGAATCTCTCGATACGAATCTTTTCTTGATACGAATTCATTTGGTACGAATCCTTAAAAAGAGTCGAATCGCCCAACTCTAGCATTTCGGGTATCAAGCTACGTTGCGAGACCTATATGCAGTGGCGGCTCGTAATATTGTCTGCAGAGGAGGCCTGATATTTTGAAAGACAATTAGAGAAATTTCTACAAGTAAAAGATATTAATTTGGAAGATTGGAAGATATGTTGCTTCTTCCAAAGGGAGGCTCAGCCTCCCCTGACGAGCCGCCACTGCCTGTATGCTTTGCCAGCAAGCAACAGGTCAGAAGCCCCTCCCACAGTCTACACGTGTGCACCTCCCACTCGGTTGTCTAAATTGAACAGGCAGGTTAATATGGGCGTGCCGTTTTTTTATCCATAGTTCATCCATGTGGTCAAAACATATTCTTTGTCTAATTATGAAGAAATGACAGAAAGAGAATGAGTTGACGTAAATGTATCACTAAGAAATTTCAATACTTGTAAGAAGGATTATTTGGACGACTAAAAGTAGCTAAAGAGAAAAGTGGCAACAGCGTAGGTTAAGTCTGTTTCTTTTCAGCATCTTATTTGTCCATTTCTCTTCTCTTCTACCTTACATTAGCATCGACTTAATATTTTACAATGCCACTACTGTAGGTATACTATTTGCTTTCGCATTTCCAAAGACTATAACAAGACAAACAAAAAAAATGCATATAACCTTTTTTGTAGAGAATTTTGTCTTCTTCATTTTTGTATATGACCTTTTTTCCATAAAAATTACTAAAAACGAGAAAATTGACAAAAATTGATTTTTTTGTACCTTTTTTTGGAAAATTTCGAAATGTTCCAGTCCACTATATTGCAGAAAACTTGATATATTATATTTTATGTTCAAATAAAGCGATTAAAACAGTTTTAAGCTTTTTCCTATTTTTTTTTTTCTAATTAAGGCCTATTTTCGCCTCTGCTGACTGGCCTATTAAACCAAATACGTATAATAATAATTTGACCAATGAGATAAGGTTATAACCTTAGTGCTTATAGTATAAAACAAATTGCAAGTAAATTTTAAACCACTTATTTCAATTGTAAAAGTTTATTTAGTATTTAAAACTGAGAAGGTATCCGACGGTTAAAACTTGATTTTGTATCCATCGGCAAACGATTATTATCTTAATGTTTGAAATAAATAACTGAACTGAGAATTCATTTTACTTCCACATCGACGTAGTGAAGTGGAAGTATACCTAGTAACAAATTATATGTACGTTTCATTACAAAATTTAAAATCAAATGCATAGGTTAAACGTTTATTAATTTTTACCTCCCGACGGCTCGGGACGTCTGGAAGTAAAGGTTAAATAGAATAACGTAGGTATTTACCAATGTTTTAAAAGTACCCTTTACTAAATGTAAAAAGTACCTTTTTAGATAAATTAGAAACATTATGATATTGTTAGATTAACCGAACTTGTGGAGATAAATCCCTGTATTTGGGACAAGACAAATGAAAATCATAAAAATAAAATAGGCAGCTGGCAGTAAATTAAATATAATTTGTTAACTGCTGCCATGTTACTGCTCACACTTGTACACTTAAAAAAAATACTCCAGTTTAAGACAGCCGATTTCGCCCAGTATGCCCGCTAAATGTGAAAAGCTCCTCCCGTAGTCGTGCCGGTGCCGTCTTGTGATCGTGTCGGTAGCTGTGAAAACGCCCTTTCGGCTAGTAAGCGCACGCACTAATTCACCCAGCCGTCGTACACACTTCCAGCTGCGAGGCACAGCACAGGAGATTAAAAAAGTAGCAAAAAAAATACCAGCAGGCTGGCCACAGCATGCTGTGTCGTGTGTAGACCCTATTACAGAAAACAAGATTTCTTTCACTTCGACGAATCTAGGAAAAAAAGCCGCGGAAAAAAAAGCCGAGGAAAAAAAAGCCTAAACTCTGCGATAATACAGAGTAACATATACCGGGTTTTCTAACTACATCTCGTCTGCAAGTTTGTGATAGAGCATTGTGATTAGTGTCACTTTGTTCGGTATACTGTACAGAATGTGAAAAGTGATGAGATCCACGACTGGCGGGGAGTAGGTTAACATTTCGAATTGTTAATTATTTAAAACAAAATTGTTTTAAAAAGGTTTTTTTTGTGCTATCTTCCACCTTTACTATAAAAGATGATATTTTATATTTTTCGTTCAATAGATCAGATTAATCCCCTCAAATCGCATGACAACTGAAAGTATTAAGTGAGTTGCGACGGTGGTTTTTTACGAAAAAGACTGGTCTGACTCGAGCTGCGCTCCGGCATGCTTTTAGAGGAGCGCACTATTAAAAAAAGATATGAAAACAAGCACATATCTTACAGCACAACCTTCCATTAGTGACCTATTTTGGTTGGACAGTTACTGAAATTTGATGTTATCAGCCTGTAATGTGCGATATTCCTTGTGATATTGGATGATCACCATAATGAGGTGTTCATAACAGTGCATCGAAATTTTTACCACCATGCAAATATTTTTAGCAGACAATGAGAAGTCTGAAAGTACTAGAGATTCTTATAGTGATGTAGAATATGAATATTGATGATGAAGATGAATATTAGCTAATAATTTGAACTGAGTCTAAAAGTGTTTCCATTAAAAATATTTATTCTAAAATGAAAGAAATATGTTATGTTACCGATAAAGAAATAAAACAAATATGTTAGTTATTTCTCATACATAATTAGCTTTTATTTGTTGTCCATGTCTAATTTGTAACGTATAATACAATTTTTCGATATTTTGGATCCAATATGGCACTCATTTCACCTGATTTTATTGAATGAATACTGTGAAATGTTATTTGTTATAGCAAGTGTGGAAACTAACTAAACTTTCTAAAAACAATGATTTTTTTTTCACATAATTAACAATTATAAATATTAACCTCTTCTAGTTTTCTATGCGGCTTTTTTTTCCTCGGATTTTATTTCCGCGGTTTTTTTTTCCATTCCCAGGGTCGCATCTGTTTACATATTTGATGGTTTTTTGTGTCAATGTGTTTTGTATAAGGTGGCCTTTTTATCCGCGGATTTTTTTCCCCGGCTTCTTTTTCCTTCGGCTTTTTTTCCAGGATTTTTTCCACAGCTTTTTTTTCCTAGAATCTTCGCCTTGGCTCGACCTCTTTTTCTAATTAATTCTTCCATGATTTAAATCTAATTAAATGTCAGTGCAATTTGAATTACGTGTAAGATTTCCAAATAAATTCTATTTCTGACAAACGGAACTTCTTTGAGTTTCTATGACTATTTAACTAGTTGCAGTAGTGGGTCATGAAGAACAATTAAGCTTGAGATTGTTACCTTTTGGTCACGTGGTGAAGTGGTGAAGTAATTTACAGCTGTAACTTGGGATTGTTACCGTTTGGTCACGTGATGAAGTGGGGGTTGGTGTAATTTACAGCTGAGATACTGTAACCTTTTCCTGTTTTTCCTTATTAGTTCTTGTTCTTTTTACCATGGGGGGGGGCTCCTGGAGCGTACCTAAAGAGTTCTGGTGATGATCCGGCTCGAAGGACCAATGTTTGGGGGTTATACAAATGCACGAGACCTCGATATGGACTGTATGGGGATTTATGTAAATATGGGCAGTTAATCTTAAAAAAATCACTTTGAAGACTTCGGGAACATTAACTATATTATCATTTGATATTACAAGATTAAATTAACTTTTGTCAATTGCTTGACATTACAATATTAATCTATTATATTAAGAGCGCGTCGTCAGTAGCGTACCGAAATGAGGTAAATAAATATATTTAAATAAATAAATATGTTAAATCTCAACAGCTTGCATCTAAAAAAAATAATTATTTATAAAAAATTGATTAAGATCATAATAGGATGAAAAGTGGAAAGCACAAATGATATAATACCTTCAGTATTTTCGGCATCTCGGATAATCATTTTTACTTATGGAGGTAATTGATCTCCATCAAACTACTTGCAAGTTAAATTTGTTTTCCTCAAGCTGTCACCCATAACCAAGGAATCTAATGTAGATGGCACTTGTTTGTGTGCATTGTTCCAAATCATATACGTACATACGCAGTTTTTAAAAAGTGCCGTACAAGTTCCAATTTCTACGGTGGCGAGAGAGATGCATCAAAATTTTTGACTGGTAACCGGAATTCGTTATCATTTTCGCTTATACACCTTCGTGAAGGTAGCTACACGAGCATCTTTGACGTTATTTATAGCTTTAAACCCATACATCGTGCAAACAAACTTATCTGTTATGTTAACGACATTATTTAGGTTCTCCTCTGGTAAATTATTCAAACTTTTAAATGCTTCAATAACTTCTTTTTAGAAGCTCTAATCAAGTTTCTTTCAATGTATTGAGCAAATGATGAAATGGCTCCGTTCTTAGGTAATAAAACCCTATACCTAAATGCTGAAAACTGCTATAGTTATTGAGCTCGAAACGACGATATCCGATATAGTGTCACTCAAGAAACCATGGAAAGCTTATCATGTTCTAGTCACGAGGAGGCGGACACTAAAATGATTTTTCACGTATAAATGAGAACACCAATGTGGTCATAAGTTCATCAGATACTGACATTCTTATCATCATGCTGGGAAACATGAAAAATGTAGATAATAATGGGAAAATTTGGATCAAAATGGGCGTAGGAAATAAAGAACGATTTTTATATCTAAACGATTTGTATTCAGCACTTGGCGACGACTTGTGTAACGCGTTGCCCGCTTTCCACGGTTTCACGGGGTGTGATTACAATCCCGCATTTTAAGAAAGGAAAAAAGCCTTTTACTATATTAAGAAAAGATCAAGAGTTTATTGAAGTTTGAATAATTTACCAGAGGAGAACCTAAATAATATCGTTAACATAATGGACAAGTTTGTTTGCACGATGTATGGGTTTAAAGCTATAAAAACGTCAATGATGCTCGTGTAGCTACCTTCACGAAGGTGTATAAATTTAACGAAAATGATAACGAATTCCGGTTACCAGACAAAAATTTTGATGCATCTCTCTCGCCACCGTCGAAATCGGAACTTATACAGCACGTTTTAAGAACTGTGAATGTATGTATATGATTTGAAACAACCTCCGATTAAAGAACTTATATCTAGATACATAACAGACTATCTTTTCACTATATACCATGTTTGCTCCTAACATAGTCACATTATATGTCCATTAAAAAGAATAGATGAACATCACATCCCATAGGCAACAGTGGCGTTGTGTGTGTAGAAAATATGTAGAATGTAGAAATATTTTCATTAAAATGAATTATTGCAATTCCTGCATTACCGGCTCTTTATACAACGTGATTTAGGCATACGATATAACAGTAAGATAAATATGTATTGAAAGGACATTAAAACTTAATTGCTATTCACTTTTTAACTGTAAACTGAACTTCATCATGTTACGACTATGGAACGATCGATTTTCTTCTTTTCTAAACTGCTTTCTGCAAACGGCACAGCACTTAACCATTTTGCAATAAATATATTGTCACTAAACTGTGTAAATATGAATAGAGAATATTATTTAGGTATTAAGCAAATCACAACTTAAAATAAAAAGACTTCTTCACCACATTTTGATCGAAAAACACGAGAAACACTTATTAACGGACACTGTCAAAAGTGTCAAACTGAGATTATGATAATCAAACTTACCGATCATGTCCGAATCGGCGGCGAATAGATCGACTAGCCAATCAAGAACTTATGGGAAGAAGTGCCTTAGATTGTAACTATCTCAGCAACATACAAATCAGTACAATTATGTATCCAGATCTAGTTATGGGTGACAGCTTAAGGAAAACAAATTTAACTCGCGGGAGGTTTGATGGAGAATTACCTCCATAAGTGAAATGATTATCCGAGAAGTCTAAAATACTGAAGGTATTATATCATTTGTGCTTTTCACTTTTCATAATCTTAATTAATTTTTTATAAATCATTGTTTTTTTTAGATGCGAGTGACAAAGAGAAAACTTATCTTTCGCCCACTGAGCATCAAGAAAGTGATGAGTTGGATGAAAATGAGAATGATGAGATGAGAATGAGATCTGTTATCGGAAGCCGAATAAATTTATTTTTATTTTCACTAAACTAAATAAATTTTCTGAACAGATCGTTCTGTATAATTTTGAAATGTACGAATGTATTAATTTGTATTCTCGTAAAATAATGTATATTAATAATAAATTGAATATTTAATCAAATTAAAAAAAGAAACTCGGAAATGCCGCACGCACGTTTTCTAACATTAAGTTATCAATATCGATATTACTAATTAAATCTTTATGGCGAACTTTGAAATTCGGGTATATGATAATATTCATACTAAGATTAACGATAAACACAGTCAGATGCAAGTATGTGGGTGGAAAAATCGTCAGCTGATGCAAGAAAGGTGATGCGCGCTGCCTCGCAGGCGATCAACACTCAGCACTGTTACTGTACCAGCTGACGTCTTTTCTACCCACATACTTGCAGCTGACTATGTTTTTCGTGAATCTCAGTATAAATATTATCTTACGCCCAAATTTTAAAGTTCGCCAAATAATTTAAATTTTTCATGTTTTTGGACTTGTTTGATCGATCAGCTGACGCTAAATCCACCGCCCCCCGTCCAGCTAACTATGTTCTACTTTCATTATATAACATAACCTTCCCCTCATATAAGTTTCAGCATTCGCCGGATAGTTTTTCTTCCTAATTTTTTTTTACGTGCTTTCAACCCTTTGACAGCCACCCTCACCGCTACCCAACCAGCTGATGGTCCATTCATTGCTAACTCATATAAGAACAATCCATTTTTCATATTGTCAAAGTTCGCCGAATACTCAGTCATTTTATACACGAGCTCCGGGCCTACAATAATCTAGGGGATTGTGGAAAATAATATTTACCGTACACCACCTGCTTTGTGTTTGTCAAATTCGTGTTGTTATTTAAACTAAACGCTAATTATTGTGGTGATTACTATACTTTAAGAGTTTTATTACAAAATATAACGTTTTTTTTAATGAATGCATTGTAGATTAAATGAAGTTAAAGAGTCATCAGTATACTGTTTTTAATATTTGCGATTGCGAACTGCTCTTGCTATATATATTTTACAAACAATGCGATCTGTGCAGCCAGTCTAAAAGTAATGAATTATTTACTGTGCGGTCCACATGTACGGAAAAATACATTTTAAGCGTAATTATGAACATTACATTATATTATTTTGAACATTTCTATAATATCCAGTTAGTGGAATTTTTTAAAATTTTCTAAAGCGTTCAATAATTTTTCAATCTTTTCATTTTTTATAAAGAAAATAAAAACGTTATTGTTTATCAAAAAACTTGATTCATGGAATTTTAATTTTAATAGGTTATGTGTATTAACTTAAAAATCAGTATATACAATTTTGCCATATTGAAGTATTTTTTCTGTAAAAATATCTAGCAATAAAGAATCCGTATAGATTGCTGTTTTCTATAAATCACATAAGCATTAAAGCAAACAAGATTTCTAGTAACACTGAGAAGGTTTGTGTTTTTTTTGAGAAAATAAATTTACTGAAATGAAACAAAAAATGCTTAAAAAGGAAGCAAAGAGGCTGTTGATATTTATGTTTGAGTAGCAATATAGTGAACATTAAATTCAAGAATACAACTAACTAGCTTAGGCTGTATTTTTTACATTTCTTGTAGCTTTACAGAACACAATAAAGATAATTGAAATAGAAAATATGGTTTGGTTGTAAATGAGGAAGTCTCCTGTCTCATATATATATATATATATATATATATATATATATATATATATATATATATATATATATATATATATATATATATATATATATTTTTGTGAGCTCAATGCACGCTCAAGTGCTCTAAATACTTAATGTGGGGGCTTAGTTCATTTATCATAATGTTTCAGTTTTTAACAATTACATTATAGTAGAACAATTTATTAAATAAACTTATTCAATTCTATTAAGTAATATATGAAACACATGTACACTGTACTATGCGTAAAATAAATAGTCTGTGAAAATATATATTTGTTTTCCCATCATTTTAATACCTCAATACCTGACAAGTTTTTGTTTCTATTAAACATAAAAAAAAACATGTAAATATATTTTATTTCAACTGTAATTGGACATTTAAACATAATTTACATTATACCGATGATATATTTCATATTAATAATCATTATATTCACTTAAAAAAAAAAAAAAAGTAACATTGTTCTTTCGTCTGTAGCTCTTAAACGCACAATTTCTGGGAAAATGTCAAGAATAATTAAATATTCAAAATCAATGTCTCAACCTTTCGATTTCTTATTATATTTTTGAACAATGCTTCATTTACGAGTTATATTTCAAATAAAGCGAAAAATGGCAAAAAATTGAAGATTTTTGAATTTTTAAAGCGTGTTGCCCCACCTGTCAAGCGTGCGGATAGTTGGTATATGTTTCTGGACATCCCAAACTATACTTTAGAAGAAAATTGCGGGTAAACGACATTATCCTTTTTGCATCTATTCCGACTGGCCTACATGTAAATTTTACTGAAGTGAAATGGCTATTTAATTTCGAAACTGTTCATGAAAAGACTGGCAATGCAAGGTGACAAAGAGTTTCCTCATGTTGCTCGAAGGACATATTATAGAACTGGAAGTAATTTTGATTCAAGTTTAGTAATGTCATACTCCTTAACTATTTCTTGGTTAATATTATTTAATTTGAGTAAATCACTACTAGTCCATTTGTTGACAACGCTTCTGTATGTCATCAATTTACCAGAGATTCACCCATTTGGGTATTGTTGGTAATCGTGTAGTGATTGAAAAAAAATTGGGTGATGGTCTGTGCGAGTGGCCATTTTGGAGAATCGACGCCATCTTTGATGCTTATTGAAAATGCACTGCATAAGCATGTGAGATGTTATTTTACATGTTTTTAAGGGTGCTGAATACATTGAAGACATTAAAAAAAAAACATTTTCAAAAATTGTCATGTCATATATATGTAAAATAATCATTAGTGGATGTGGAAACTATTTCTGCTTGCATTGATTAATTTTGTGTTTCTATTCGATTTTCATAACATCTATTGTAGTCAAGAGTGATTAAAGACTAGGGGTTACAAAATGGAGGCAGAAGGTATATCGTTAATAAGAAGAAACATTTCAGTTGATTCTGAACTATGTGAAATATGCCAAAAATTTGTTGAAGTTGAGCCAGTATCAACGGAAAATGGTCGAAAACGAGTCTGGGAGGCTGGCGATATTCGTCAAGATGAAGCTTTCAACAGACTCACGCAAATGGAGCGAGGTAGCACCTTTAATTACCATGTAACTAATGCATGCTATAAAAACTACACTCACAAGGGTCAGCTAGAGAGGATGATCGCTAAGCGTAGAAAACTTATTAATCAAGAACCATTGCAAACAGATGATATCGCAGTAACAAGCGAAGTAGACAAACTCGTTTGTCAATAAATCCGCTTCCTGCACCAATATATAATCCCGATGTGCGACAAATAAACTGTGTTATATGCGGAAGCAATTAACATCAAAGATATTATAGTAAATACAAGATTTGCGAAACCGAGAGGGCGAAACATTTTTTTAAAGTCTCGCGCTTCTTCAAAGATGATGTGTTCACTCGCACTGCTGACCTTAGTGATTATAAGAATGTTCTGGCGAAGGATCTTTTCTATCACCCCGCTTGTATACGTACACATTTTAATTACTATAAAGTCAAATGAAAAAATTATCAGCATCTAGTGACGGAGAAGCAACAAAGTTATCTAAAGAAGAAGCAATTGCGCTTGTTATAAATGAGATCACTCCACAGTTGAAATGTGGAATTGGTTTTACTTTAACTGAAATTAGTGCAAAACTTAATGAAACTTATGATGATAAATTTTTACAAACATGAATGTGGATCAATCAACCTTCACTCCATTAAAAATACAACACTTATTCCTGTATAAAAAGATAAATTTTGGTCTTCTACTTCCAACAAAGTTAAACTTCAAGACTATTTTAAATCATATTTACCAGAAAAATGCAGGAATATATGGCCAAATATGCAGGTCTTCTGTAGTGCAACATCGTTTCCTAACCCAACCACATGCATGTCCCTACAGCAAGCTATTACAATTTGAAATGTTAGAGAAGGCAGATCTCCGTATTATGGCCCATATTAAATATGCAACAAACAGAGGGTATCAAAGAGTGATGGTATTATTCAATAATGCAGACGTTCTGGTCCTTCTGTTATATCATAGGACTACCTTCAAGAATGTTGGATTGAAGGAAATGGGCCTTTCCCACGTTTTTTTATTGAATATTTGAAAAGTTCTCTTTAAAAAAACTCACCCGTATTTTACTTCCACGTGATTTAGTATATGTACAGGAACCAGAAACCTCAAAATATTTTTTTACTTCATCCACCCCCCACTATCACCCCCCATCATCACCCCCCACCCCACTACCGATGTGGGGTATCGTTTTATGGGTTTTTGGGGTAGAGGATTTCAAATATTATATTATTAAAGTTCCATAAACAATTATTTTCACATATAAAGTTTTTTCGTTGTGAGTGACTTGGATAGAGAATCTGGATGTGGAAGTAGTGATTCCTTGGGCAGTGGTTTTTTACGAAATTTGCTTCTTTTCTACAAAAAAAATTATTATGTTATATGAATTTAAAATTGGCGGCAATATTTCTGCACTGATGACGAAATGGGGGGAATGACCAATCAGTATACTCTAGCACCCTTGGTAGAGGCTACATATGAGCAGATTGTATGTATAAGTGTTTGTCTCTTTCTATCTTTACCGAATTGACAGACATGTCATCAAGCTTTGTTAGTTCTAGTCTAGTGACGTGTGAAACTACAGAAACTTTTCTTTGATGTATTTACTATCAGGTTGCCAAAAATGAATGAAATCTAAATCATATGACATTATTCCAAAGTTAAAACCTCTAGTTACTGTACTAATATATAATAATACATTTATAGTTACAGGTATTTCATACCTGCTGAATTTATAAAACTAAACAGGTATGTACAAAAACTGAATAAAAACGTTAAAATATGATTCATTTCACTTTTGTAGTATACAAATTACAGTTAATAAAAATAACCAACTAGGTTTAAGTGTTTTATTTTCTTTTACATTTATTGAATTAAATTTAAAGATTTATCAGTAACAGTTATTTTATTTAAGTAAACAGGAATTGTCATTCACCATTTTACTGTCAATAATAGGGAGATTATCACTGGTTGCCTTCTCAAAATCTGTCTCCATTTTTTTCATGTCTATACAGTACACACACACACGCACGCACGCACGCACGCACGCACGCACGCACGCACGCACGCACGCACGCACGCACGCACGCACGCACGCACGCACGCACGCACGCACGCACGCACGCACGCACGCACGCACGCACGCACGCACGCACGCACGCACGCACGCACGCACGCACGCACGCACGCACGCACGCACGCCCGCACGCACGCACGCACGCACGCACACTCACACACACACACACACACACTTTTAAATAATTAAAAAAAAAAAAAAACAGTTATGAAGTCAAAATACTAAATCCGTGCGATCACAACGTAAATCGTAAATAAGAGAACATAACCTATCTATTTATTTTATTTCCATCATTGTTGCCAAGTGTCAGTTATTTGTTGGGAGCCAACATGTCGAAAGTGTGTTTCTTCTGTTAATTCTTATCATTTTTATTATAGGAAGTGGTATTATTCAATGAAAATTCATTATTTTCAAAAGCGGAGATAAAAAGTAGACATTCTTTAGTGAAATAATTAAAGCATTTCCTCTAACGTTAAACATTCATATACATTAGGCAACATGGAAATAGTCTCATCGGCAGGTTTCCAGACGAGATGTAAAATTCAGAAACATCAAAAGGTTCAGTTAATTTTCGTATACGGCATCTGCATCATAACCTTAAATTTTAAGTTTTTCAAGTTTACCGAGTAAATATTAATGTAACTTTACCTCTCTGAGAGGTAAGATTAATAGAACATTTTTATATAAAATATTTTACATAATTACTTCCACACCCAGTGGAAGTATAGTAACGACAAAAAAATTTTTTAAAATTTTTATTGTCCAAATAGGCTTAAAATGTCAAACTTAAAATGTTTGAGCGAAAAAAAATTTTCTGTCTGTCTGTCGGTCTGTCTGTAACTTTTTTTTGTGCGCACGTTTACTCTGGAACCGTTTAAGATATTGACTTGAAATTTGGTACACATGTACTTTAACGAGATCTAGAACTAGATTATAATTTCATCTTGTTCCGTCGAAGGGTTGGGGTGTAAATTGGGGTAAATTTGGGGTAAATGGGTAAATCAAGCAGATAAGAGTCCACGAAATTGGTATTTAGTATATACAAGAGAAGCTAAGGTCTCAAAAAAAATTTTGGCATTAGCCACCCCCATTACCACCCCCACTCCCTTATTAAAGGGGATGAAAAAAAATTGTGATTTAGCGTATGTACAGAAACCAGAAACCTCAAAATATTTTTTACTTCATCCACTTTTTTAAATATTATTTTATTTGGACGTTTTATTAGTGTAGAGGCTAGGTGCAAACATAAACATGCCCTCTTGTTTGCGAATTTGTTGGAGGTGCACCATTTTCCAGTGAATGACCCAAAAGTAAGTTTGCGTTGTACCGTTTTTATAAAGATATTTATTTAAATGAAACGTAATCTTTTTATAGGTTAGAATTATTTCACGGGCAATCGTTATTCTCGACAGACAATTATATCATTACATGGATTTTGTTACACAAGAGCTGTATGTTGGTGCTGTTCCCACATTATTAAGTTCAACTAAATCCAGCGTAAGAAGTTGTAATTCAAGGAAACCCAGATCTTAATAGTGACCAAAAGCTTTCGCGAAGTACTATGCATAGGTATGGTTATTGTTTACCCACATCTTATAGCACCTACTTTGTTAAAAAATATTATTTTGGTTATTCAGCAGATAACTTTCAAAGAAAACATTCGTTTCTTTCATATACCATTGGTGCAAGTCTGACCAAAAAGGAAGATCAACAAGACTCCCCCTACGGTGACTTGTCGACTTCTTTCATACACCTACCATATCTAAGATTCAGCATGAAAAGCAATAAAACAACCACTCTTTCTATACCTACTTTGTGTTCGTTATTGTATTGTACATTATATTTCAAGGTTTTGTTTGTGTAAAGTAGGCTAATATTTTCCTGCAGTTTTTCTTTTGTCCAAAATTGGCTTCAGCAGGTTAAAATACTTCAGAAAAATTAGATAAGAACCTTAGGACAAAACCATTGCCCCTTTTTAGGGGCGGTAACCAAAAACTGATAATTTTTTTTTTAATATCAGAATCGGTTTCAACATGTTAAAAAACAGGATTAGATGGTTCTGATCAAAAGCGCAGCCCTTTTTTTGTTGTCTTGTGACTAATGATATTGCTTGTATCGCCATTAAAGAAATTAATTTGATCATTATAAAACTACGAAGAAAACTAGAATTGTCTGAACCTTTATGGTTAATTTTGTTGCAATAAATTAAGACAATTAAGATTTGTCATTATTAAAAATATGCTTCTGGTAGAATTGGTAATCTTGGGAATCTTGGTAAAGGACCCCCCCTCATTTTCTTATATCAAATGGCTCTCGGTGAATGTAATAGTATAATATAATTTATACAAAAAAAGCTTAAGAAACAGTAACAAGTTCGAAAATTGAATCGTTGATTGTTTACTTTTCAGTGGCGTTAATTAACAATTTGTTTATATGACTGTTAAAGAAACTACTTTTATCATGGGATTCTCACAAGATTGATGCACTCGCCTACAACTTATGCATGAAAAAAGTACTGCTTTACACACTTGTTGCATAAATAAGTAGGTATTTTAAAATTATTTAAAACAATTTTTTGGCAATTATTTAACAAATTCCTCGTTTTCACGCTTCACGGCTCCCAATTGGCGTAGAAAACCCCATTTTTTAAAATTGTTTCTTTTTTGTGATCTTTTGAAGCATTCTAATAATTTTTAATTGTTTAATTCTGAGAAAAAAAATTCTTTATAAAAAATTTAAAATGATTTTAAATAGTTTAAAAAAATTGTGTTAACACCTCTGAAGAGTAGGAGAAAAATCTACATTCAAAATCAAATTGTTCTATGACTTGATGCACTTAAACAGTCAACGGTTCAATTTTCGACTTTGTTATTGTTTTTTTGGCGTTGTTATAAACATTTCCACTTAAAATTTGGTGTGATGATTTAATGGGCTTATTTTTATTACATTTTGCAAAAAAATTTCTTAATTTTAGAGCGAAATTCAAAAAACCAGGATATTCTAAGATCTCTAGAGGCTTTAAAATTAATCAAGAATATAGACGCTGCGTGAAGTCATTCACTCCTAGTTGCATTTTCATTCCCCTTTTTTTCGGCAGTTATATGCTGCATACTCTTATGTTGAAATACTCCAATAAGCGTCTGAAAATGAGGAGTACGCCACCTGGTGGTCTATAGTCAAACTAACTATGGGCCTTTCTGTCATTGTCTCTTTAGTGTACGATGATATCAACAATAAGTAAAATGATAAACTGAGATGCTAAGTTATTAAAAATATGATAACGTTTAAAGGGGCTACACAAGATACAATTTGCTGGAGCCAACCTAGTCGGTATCCTTTGTAGATTTCAGGGATAACTCGTGAAAGTTGAGTTGCACTGCAATGTTCAAAGCATACCCTCTTTAATGTAGACACCTAACCTGGACAATCACACATTGTAAGTGAAATTTTTGAAATAAGTAAATATATGTAATTTCAGTATATTTATAAAAGTAATATATACTATTGCACCATGCACTATTATGTTCTACCCCTGAATATTTCTATTTCATATTTTACAAAATACTGTTTCATTTATTTTACTTAAAGAATTAATAAATGTCTTTTCAGTTATATTCAATGTACCACTAATTTCATAGGTATTTGAATCTGAGACACTTGTTTGTGAACATAGAGCATACACCTTTATTAAGTTTTGTGTTGAATATGGGTTGTACCACACAAAATAATATAACCTAAAAAAATATGAATTTTGCTGAATAGTGCCATTAACATATTGCAAATCACTTACAACAAAATCTTGCAAACCTTTAGGTCATATATTATTAATGTTATTATTTTTAATGCCAAAAATAACAATAAACAGAAAAAAATCAATATGAGTATTCACCATATAAACAAACAAAAAGCCTATAATTAGTTCACGAGTTCTCCACTTTGGCGCTGACATCTTAAATTCAGACGCCTATAGTCCCCAAATCACCATCTCTGGCAGATTAGACAAATCTGATTTTAAATAGCTGGGTTTTAACAGTGTAAACTCAACTTTGAGGCAGACTTTCGGATTGAATGACAGCACTTTGAGCTAGAGATGGGCACGTGACGTGAATTTCACCGTGTCACGCCGTGACACGGCGTGACACGGTGTACATTGTACAGCTTGTACATTTAAGGTACCAAATCACGGAAGATTTCGTGAGTGTGCGTGAGTCAAAAGATCCCGTGCGTGAGATAATATTCACGCCGTGACTCGACGCCTCATCTCTGCTTTAAAACTTCAACCTGTCGTGTCGTGACAAGAATAAGAAGCGAAGCGATAGACGGAAGACGGAACACGAGCGCGAGAAGGGAGGGAAAAGGACAGGAGACAGGATTATGATGTTCTTACCAGTCGTTGTCCAGGTTCCAGTATAGGGAGTCAAAAATAAAATACTACATATCCATAATCTAATTATATTACGTTTTCTTAATATACATTTCTTTCTTGACTCGCGTTCTAAATTATATTGATCTTTATTTTGTCGAAACGATCGTTTCCAGTCCAAAGCAAATTGCCAGTCGGCAGATTTGCCATGTTATTGTTAATCGCAAATTAAATAGAACAATAACAAATAAACTTAAACAACTAACTTACAGGGTGTCCTAAAAGTATAATTTACAATAAAATAACTTATTATATTAGACCATCACACCTCCCATGGGCAGGGAAGAAAAAAAAACATCTGAGCTCATTGATGCATTTTTTTTTCTCTATCCGAAGAACTATGAATGGTATAATTTAACTCTATTTTTGTGAACTTCTACTAGCTTATTACCTATTTTAATTATTACATTTGGTGATTTATTTTCTACGATGCTATAGGGACCTTTATAAAGAGGTTCTATTTTATTTCCTAATTCATTTCTTAACATAACTTTATTGCCTGGGCTATAACTTATAGTTTTCGCCTGTTTATCGACTCTCTCTTTTCTTTTAATCTTCGATGCAATCAAATTATTTTTTGCGTCGTTGCATGCTTGCTGCAATCTATATTTTAACTCTGCGGGATATTCGTCAAAATTATAGAGTGGATCAATTTTATTATTAGCAAGGTTAGAAGGTAATTTTGCTATTTTACCGAAAATAAGTTCATAAGGTGTGTACTTTGTCTCGGAATGTACTGTGTTGTTATACGCAAAGCACCAGTATGGAATCCATGAACTCCAAGTATGGGGGTTTTTTGCCACTTGTATTCGCAAATAAGCTCCTAAATGTTTATGATTATTTTCGAGTGAGCCTAGAGTTTCATGATGATAAGCCGTCGAGTGTATTTTTTTAATTTTTAACAATTTGCATGTTTCGTTCAGTGTAGGCTTAAAATTCTGTACCACAATCTGAAACAATTTCTTCAGGAATTCCATACCGTAGGATAAAGTTTTCCACAAAAGCTTTGGCTACCGTGAGACTTTCTTTATTTTTTAAAGGATATCCCTCTACAAACTTACTTAACTCACACTTTAATGTTAAAATATAGCGATTACCTTCGCAGTCTTCCTCTATGGGTCCCACAAGATCCAAATACATTTTTTGAAACCCGGAAGAAGCTGTGCTTGTTATTGACATAGGTTCTTTATTTGAAATAGAATATTTATATCGTTGACAATCGTCACATTTTTTGACATACTCTTCTACGTCTTTTTGTAAGCCTGTCCAGAAATAACGTTTTTTAATATTATTGTACATACGTCTTATTCCGGCATGTCCTCCGGTAGGTAGTATGTGATAATCGTTTAAGATGATATGTCTAGTCTCTAAGTCGGTGATGTTATTAACATCTTTTAGTATAGATATTTTCATAAGTGAATTTTTTATTTGAGTAGAAAATTTTACGAGTTCTTTAAGCAATTGCGCGCTATCTTCATTCTTAATTATGATTATTTCCGGAATTTCATATTTTTTATATAAAATATTCAGGTCTCTCAACGCTTTACCTAGGTTTAACGTTGATCGAGAATCCTGCAACAAATATATGATTCGTGCGTCTTTAACACAAATCAAACTCTCTAATTTAAAATCGTACCCGTGAAAATTTTTTAACTTATAAAAATCGGAAGTTGTAATTGGACATAATTGAAAGGAGTCCTTTGGTCGTTTTAACAGTTCTACGATTCCGGGGTGATCAAGCCTTTCGTCGAAGTCTGTTTCTAATGTTTGTTGAGCCTTATTTTCAATATTCTTATACTGTGCCCTAGTTATAGCATTAATAGAACTACAAACACCCTTATTCATATTTTTTAATTCGTCAGATGAAATATCGATTCGCGATAGCGCGTCTGCAACTACGTTATTTTTCCCTTTAATATATTTTACCACAAAGTCGTATTCTTCCAAGATTAACCTAAATTTTGTTAATCGGCTTGACGGATTTGTCATTCCGAATAAATAAATCAATGGCCTATGGTCTGTCATGATAACAAATTTCCTAGCAAATAAGTAGGGCCTAAAATGATTGACAGACCAGGTTAAAGCTAAAAGCTCTTTGGAAATAACACTGTAATTTTTCTCGGCTTTATTGAGGGATCTGCTTGCATATGCTATTGGTTTATCATCTGAATTTGAGAGTACAGCCCCAATACATGATGCCGAAGCATCAGTCTTTAGGATAAATACATTGTCTTGAGAAAAATTTGGATACTGTAATATAGGAGGGTTCATTAGGACTTGTTTTAATATTTCAAAAGACTGTTGGCATTTATCTGTCCATACGAATTTTTGTCCTTTCTTTGATAAATTATTTAAGGGCGCAGCAATATGTGAAAAATTTTTGACGAATTTCCTATAATAATTAGCAAACGCTACGAATCTCTTTGTTTCGTTAGAATCTTTAGGAACCGGGTAATTTTGAAGGGCTTCAATTTTTGAAGGATCTGGGGAAACTCCTCCAGAAGAAATTACATGGCCTAGGTATAAAATGTCTTTTTTCAAAAATTCGCATTTGTTGGGATTTGGTTTCAAATTTACGTCTCTTAACCTTTGAAGAACTTTGGTTTAGTTTTTATTATAATTTATTAAATTATTTCCAAAAACAATAAGGTCATCTAAATATACAAAACAAGATTCATAAGTTAGTCCTGGCATTGCTACTGACATTGCCCTACTGAAAGCGTGATGACTAGACTTAAGTCCTTGTGGTAATCTACGTAGCCTATACTGTCCCCGATCAGTGGTAAAAGCTGTACATGGTCGGCTGGACGGTTCTAAAGTAATTTGATAATATCCTTGTGATAGGTCAAGATGGGTGAAATAGACTGCCCCGGACAGGGAGTCCAGAATGTCTGTAATATTTGGCAATGGGAACTTGTCGTCTTCAATCTGCTTATTTAAAAGCCGATAGTCGATAACGAGTCTCCATTTTTTGGTGCCATTTATATCACTTTTTTTTGGTACAATAAGTACAGGCGAGGACCAAGGTGACCTTGTTTCCTCAATAATGCCAGCGCGTAGAATATCATTTACTTGTTTCTCCACTTCTTCTTTTTGAGCATGTGGTATTCGATAAGGTTTCACATAGACTTTTGCGAATTTTTGTAAATGTATGCGTTCTTCGTAAACATTACTTAGTGTAAGCGCATCGTTTTCAAGATGAAATACGTCCGAGTATTTTGCACAAATTTTTTGTAAAGAAACCCATTCTTCTTTGTTTAAACCTTGTACTTTAATTATGTTTAATAGCCTATCTACCCTATTTACTGAATTGTTATAATTATTCTGAAAGTTGCATAACTGATAGTCTTGCAATTTTTCAATTTTTGGTTTAAAGTTTTTAATAGTAATATCCTCGTCCCTGACATTTAATATTCTAACAGGTATCATATTTTCAGCATTTGGCGTGGCCAGACTAGCCGCAATAAAAACGCCTTCACAAATTTCTTCTGACACAACAACACAATCATATGTAGTCTCTACATGAAAATAACATATTTGTTCGCATCTCGCGGATATGGATTTACAATACGTGTATGCACTTTGCATAGGAATTGAAATTTTATCGTTTTTTAGCCACAGTGAAAGTAATAGTTTTTCATAATTTATATTTGCTGAGTAATCATAAAAGAAATCTGATCCTACTATACCATGCCATTCAGTGTCAAGGTCGTTAATTACTACAAATTCGTGACATAGCTTTAAATTATTTACAAACATGGTAATATTAACTGAACCTTTTGCGTTTATTGACCCAGATATTCCATTTAATTTTGTTTTAACAGAAGTATTTATTATTTCATCACTGGATAAATATTTGTCAAAAATAACACTAACAGATGCTCCTGTGTCTACCAAGAGCTTTAATTTAGAGTTTTTGTATTCAAATTCTACAAAATTTAACCCATTTAAATTATACAATTTATTTTTACTAATTTGTTTATTGCCTGGGGGCTCGAAAAAATTTCTCAACTGATGTGTTTTGGGAGTTTAGCGTTTCTAAATTTGAACTACTCTGCGGACTATTATCTAAATTGGAAAGATGATATAGGTGTGAATTGTTATTATTTCTAGATTGATTATTTCTTCCTTGATTCCTAAAATTACCCCTATTAAAATTTGTATTTCTATAACTATTTGAATTACCCCTGTTTAGCCATAATTGTTTTGAGGTCTACTAAATTTATAATTATTTCCCTTATTTTGGTTTGTATTAGGATGTGTATTTTCTCTGAAACCCCCGTTATTATTAGAACTTCGCCTGAGTTGTTTATTTGTGTAAAATATTTGGTCTCCTTGTGTAGGTAATTCCTCGTCCTTAGCTCCTTGTATGGCTTCACTTAATTTGCTGTAATTTCGCGCCTTTACTACGGTTCTTAAGTTGCTATTTCGTAAACCATTTGCAAAAGCGCTAATCGCCAGTTTTTCATTTACCTCGTTTAAAATTTGAACTGCATCTTCCTTGCCCTCGCTTTGTGTTAGGGTAAGGTTTACAAGTAGATCTTCTATTAAACTACCGAATTCATCTATAGTTTTATTACCCTGTTTTGCGTTATTTAATTTTGAGGATAATGCTGGTGCCGATTTTTTGGTTATAAAATGTTTTCTTAAGTCAATAATCAGAGCTGCGTTAGATCCGTACGTTTTGTTTAATCTAATTTTCGCATTTTGTGATAACCTAGTTTTTAAAATATATGTTGTTAACAATTTTTTTCCCGTTTGATTTAACATATTATCATATAATTCGATGGCATCGATTAGTTGCTTGGTTACATTTTCGTTACCGTTCATCACAGGCAATAAAGTTGCGGCGGTTTTCAAATCAAAATTTTCCGCCATTTTGTCGTCGTTCGAACAATCTGAGTCAGTGGAATCTGAACTTGACTGAATGTTAGAGTTAATTGAGTTTAAATCTTGATTCACCGTTTCAGGTTGCTCTGAGCGAGACAATGCCTTTCTTTCATCTAAAATTTCATTAACAGCCTCTAAATATTTGTTTATAGCATCTGCAAACCCCTTAATTTCATCTTTTACTTTTATATCTAACTTAGACTTATTACATATATCCTTTAACTTAAAAAAATCACTTCTTAGTTTATCTAATTTTCTACGGGTGTGAAATCATCCACATCCACATTTTAAAGTAGGACTATAATCGATAAAGTTGTGGGCTTGGAAAATAATTTGATATTCATTGTAGAGTTTTAATTTCAACGTGGTGTCATTATGTAACAAAGATCATGAATCAGAAAAATGTACTGAATTTATTCACGAGCCCGTCTAGTAGGGTGGGATAGGGTTGAAATAATTTAAAAATTAGCTACTTATTTTATCATCAACTCTTTAAAAATTACTTATTTTAGCAACAGTTGTCGAGATTTAATCTTAACGGGGTTGTATTAAGAATGAAGAAATATATTAGACTAATACATTGAAATCATATTTCAGCCCGTCAAGGGGGGGTGAGTGGTTGTTGAAATAACTTAAAAAATTACTAATTTTAGCAACACTTCTTATCGAGCTTTAATTTTAATGAGGTTTTGTTAAGAATAAATAAGTACATCTGACCAATGCAGTGAAATCATTTTTCAGCCCGTCTAGGGGGGTGAGCGGGGGTTGAAATACTTAAAAAATTACTTATTTTAGCAACTGTTGTTGTCGAGTTTTAACTTTAACGTGGTATTGTTAAGAATAAAGAAATACATCTGGCCAATGCATTGAAATCATTTTTCAGCCCGTCTGGGGTGGTGAGATGGGGTAAAATTCTTTAAAAGTTACTAACTTTATCAACAGCTGTTGTCGAGCTTTAATGTTAACGTGGTATTGTTAAGAATAAAGAAATACATCCGACCAATGCATTGAAATCATTTTTCAGCCCGTCTAGGGGGGTGGGCGGGGCTTGAAATACTTTAAAAAATTACTTATTTGTTGTCGAGCTTCAACATTAACGTGATATTGTTAAGAATAACGAAATACATCTGACCAATGAATTGAAATCATTTTTCAGCCCGTCTAGGGGGGTGAGCGGGGGTTGAAATAACTTAAAAAATTACTAATTTTAGCAACACTTCTTGTTGAGCTTTGTTTTTAATGAGGTTTTGTTAAGAATAAAGAAATACATCTGGCTAATGCATTAAAATCATTTTTCAGCCCGTCTAGGGGGGGTGAGATCGGGTGAAATTCTTTAAAAATTACTAATTTTAGCAACACTTCTTGTCGAGCTTTAATTTTAATGAGGTTTTGTTAAGAGTAAATAAGTACATCTGACCAGTGCAGTGAAATCATTTTTCAGCCCGTCTAGGGGGGTGAGCGGGGGTTGAAATACTTAAAAAATTATTTATTTTAGCAACTGTTGTTGTCGAGTTTTAACTTTAACGTGGTATTGTTAAGAATAAAGAAATACATCTGGCCAATGCATTGAAATCATTTTTCAGCCCGTCTGGGGTGGTGAAATGGGGTAAAATTCTTTAAAAGTTACTAACTTTACCAACAGTCGTTGTCGAGCTTTAAGTTTAACGTGGTATTGTTAAGAATAAAGAAATACATCCGACCAATGCATTGAAATCATTTTTCAGCCCGTCTAGGGGGGTGGGGCGGGGGTTGAAATACTTTAAAAAATTACTTATTTGCTGTCGAGCTTCAACTTTAACGTGGTATTGTTAAGAATAACGAAATACATCTGACCAATGAATTGAAATCATTTTTCAGCCCGTCTAGGGGGTGAGCGGGGGTTGAAATACTTAAAAAAATTACTTATTTTAACAACTGTTGTTGTCGAATTTTAACTTTAACGTGGTATTGTTAAGAATAAAGAAATACATCTGGCCAATGCATTAAAATCATTTTTCAGCCCGTGTAAGGGGGTGAGATCTGGTGAAATTTTTTAAAAATTACTAATTTTATCAACAGTTGTTGTCGAGCTTTAATTTTAATGAGGTTTTGTTAAGAATAAATAAATACATCTAACTAATGCATTGAAATCATTCTTCAGCCCGTCTGGGGTGGTGAGATGGGGTAAAATTCTTTAAAAGTTACTAACTTTATCAACAGTTGTTGTCGAGCTTTAATTTTAACGTCGTATTGTTAAGAATAAAGAAATACATCTGACCAATGCATTGAAATCATTTTTCAGCCCGTCTAGGGGGTGGGCGGGGGTTGAAATACTTAAAAAATGACTTATTTTAACAACTGTTGTCGAATTTTAACTTTAACGTGGTATTATTAAGAATAAAGAAATACATCCGACCAATGCATTGAAATCATTTTTCAGCCCGTCTAGGGGGTGGGCGGGGGTTGAAATACTTTAAAAAATTACTTATTTGCCCAACTGTTGTTGTCGAGCTTTAATTTTAACGTGGTATTGTTAAGATTAAAGAAATACATCCGCCCAATGCTTTGAAGTCATTTTTCAGCCCGTCTTAGGGGGTGAGCGGGGGTTGAAATAATTTAAAAAATTACTTATTTGTAGTCGAGCTTCAACTTTAACGTGGTATTGTTAAGAATAACGAAATACATCTGGCCAATGCATTAAAATCATTTTTAGCCCGTCTGGTAGGGTGGGCGGGGGTTTAAAAAATTTCTTATTTCCCCAACTGTTGTTGTCGAGCTTAAATTTTAACGTGGTATTGTTAAGTTTAAAGAAATACATCGGCCCAATGCTTTGAAGTCATTTTTCAGCCCGTCTATGGGGGTGAGCGGTGGCTGAAATACTTTAAAAAATTACTTATTTGTGTGAGTGGGGGTTGAAATACTTAAAAAATTACTTATTTTATTAACTGTTGTTGTCGAGTTTTAACTTTAACGTGGCATTTTTAAAATTAAAGAAATACATCCGCTCAATGCTTTGAAATCATTTTTCAGCCCGTCTATGGGTGTGAGCGGGGGTTGAAATACTTTAAAAAATTACTTAATTGTTGTCGAGCTTCAACTTTAACGTGGGCAATAATCTCGGCAATAATATAGTTATTACAAAACAGCCTCAAAAATTAATTCAATGCATTTTTCAGATGCATTTCTTTATTTTACTTCCACGTCCAGTGGAAGTTAGTAACGACAAAAAAAATTTTTAAAATTTTTATTGTCCAAATAGGCTTAAAATGTCATGAAACGTCGAGTTTTTAAGTTTGAGGAAAAAAAAATTTCTGTCTGTCGGTCTGTCTGTCTGTCTGTAACTTTTTTTTGTGCGCACGTTTACTCTGGAACCGTTTAAGATATTGACTTAAAATTTGGTACACATATGTACTTTAGCGAGATCTAGAACTAGATTATATTTTCATCTTGTTCCGTCGAAGGGTTGGGGGGTAAATTAGGGTAAATTTGGGGTAAATAGGTCAATCAAGCAGGTAAGAGTCCATAAAATTGGTATTTAGTATATACAAGAGAAGCTAAGGTCTCAAAAAAAATTTTGGTATTAGCCACCCCCATTACCACTCCCACCCCCTTATTAAAGGCGATGAAAAAAAATTGTGATTTAGTGTATGTACAGGAACCAGAAACTTCAAAATATTTTTTTACTTCATCCACCCCCCCACTATCACCCCCACCCCACTACCGATGTGGGGTATCGACTTATGGGTTTTTGAGGTAGAGGATTTCAACTATATTATTAAAGTTCCATAAACAATTATTTTCACATACAAAGTTTTTTCGATGTGAGTGACTTGGATAGAGAATCTGGATGTGGAAGTAGTGATTCCTTGGGCAGCGGTTTTTAATAAAGCCACGTTCAAATTAAATCTTGACAATAACTGTTGTTAATTATGAGTGATTTTTAAAGTATTTCAACCCCATCTCACCCTCCTAGACGGGCTTAAAAATAAACTCAGAACAGCTTTCTGGTGCATTTTTTTATCATTAAGTAAACCATGTTTAAATTAAAACTTGACAACAGCTATTGGAAAAATAGTTGATTTTAAAGCATTTCAACTCCATCTCACCCTCCGTGACGAACTGAAAAATAAATTTGATACATTTTTCCAACACATTTCTTTACTCTTCATGAAATCACGTTAAAATTAAAACACGACAAAAGCTCTTGGTAAAATAGTTAATTATTAAACCCTCGACGCTCTGAAAAATAAATTCAAAACATTTTTCTGAAGCATGTCTTTACTCTTTATGAAACCACGTTGAAATAAAAACTCGACAAAAGCCGCTGCAAAAATAGTTGATTTTAAAGTATTTTAAACCCATCTCACCCCCCTAGACGGGCTGAAAAATAAAATCAATATATTTTTCTGTTGCATTTATTTACTCTTAATGAAACCACATTGAAATTAAAACTCGACATAAGCTGTTGGAAAGATAATTGATTTTAAAGTATTTCAACCCATCACACCCTTCTATATGTGATGCATTTCTCTTTACTAAACCACGTTATAATTAAAACTTGACAGTAGCGGTTGTTAAAATAGTTAATTTTTAAAGTATTTCAACCCTACCTTGCATTCCTAGACGGGCTGAAAAATGATTTCAATGTATTTCATCACTCTTTACAAAACTTCGTGTTAAAATTAAAGCTCGACAACAATTGTTGATAAAGTTAGTAATTTTTAAAGAATTTTACCCCATCTCACCACCCTAGACGGGCTGAAAAATGATTTCAATGCATTGGTTAGATGTATTTATTTATTCTTAACAATACCTCATTAAAATTAAAGCTCGACAAGAATTGTTGCTAAAATTAGTAATTTTTAGAGAATTTCACCAGATCTCACCCCCTTACACGGGCTGAAAAATGAATTTAATGCATTGGCTAAAATAAATAATTTTTTAAAGAATTTCAACCCCCGCCCACCCTCCTAGACGGGCTGAAAAATGATTTCAATGCATTGGTCGGATGTATTTCTTTATTCTTAATAATACCACGTTAAAGTTAAAATTCGACAACAGTTGTTAAAATAAGTAATTTTTTAAGTATTTCAACCCTCGCTCACCCCCCTAGACGGGCTGAAAAATGATTTCAATTCATTGGTCAGATGTATTTCTTTATTCTTAACAATACCACGTTAAAGTTAAAACTCGACAACAACAGTTGCTAAAATAAGTAATTTTTTCACCCGATCTCACCCCCCTAGACGGGCTCAAAAATGATTTCAATTCATTGGTCAGATGTATTTCGTTATTCTTAACAATACCACGTTAAAGTGGAAGCTCGACAACGAATAAGTAATTTTTTAAAGTATTTCAACCACCGCTCACCCCCCTAGACATGCTGAAAAATGATTTCAATGCATTGGTCGGATGTATTTCTTTATTCTTAACAATACCACGTTAAAATTAAAGCTCGACAACAGCTGTTGATAAAGTTAGTAACTTTTAAAGAATTTTACCCCATCTCACCACCCCAGACGGGCTGAAGAATGATTTCAATGCATTGGTCGGATGTATTTCTTTATTCTTAACAATACTACGTTAAAATTAAAGCTCGACAACAGCAGTTGCTAAATTAAATAATTTTTTGAAGAATCTCAACCCTCGCCCACCTTCCTAGACGAACTGAAAAATGATTTTAATGCATTGGCCAGATGTATTTCCTTATTCTTAACAATACCACGTTAAAGTTGAACCTCGACAACAAATAATTAATTTTTTAAGGTATTTCAACCCCCGTTCACCCCCTAAGACGGGCTGAAAAATGACTTCAAAGCATTGGGCGGATGTATTTCTTTAATTTTAACAATACCACGTTAAAATTAAAGCTCGACAACAACAGTTGCTAAAATAAATAATTTTTTAAAGAATTTCAACCCCCGCCCACCTTCCTAGACGGGCTGAAAAATGATTTCAATGCATTGGTCGGATGTATTTCTTTATTCTTAATAATACCACGTTAAAGTTAAAATTCGACAACAGTTGTTAAAATAAGTAATTTTTTAAGTATTTCAAGCCCCTAGACGGGCTGAAAAATGATTTCAATTCATTGGTCAGATGTATTTCGTTATTCTTAACAATACCACGTTAAAGTTGAAGCTCGACAGCAAATAAGTAATTTTTTAAAGTATTTCAACCCCCGCTCACCCCCCTAGACGGGCTGAAAAATGATTTCGAAGCATTGGGCGGATGTATTTTTTTATTCTTAATAATACCACGTTAAAATTAAAGCTCGACAACAATTGCTAAAATAAATAATTTTTTAAAGAATTTCAACCCCCGCCCACCCTCCTAGACGGGCTGAAAAATGATTTCAATGCATTGGCCGGATGTATTTCTTTATTCTTAATAATACCACGTTAAAGTTAAAATTCGACAACAGTTGCTAAAATAAGTAATTTTTTCAGTATTTCAACCCCCGCCCACCCCCTAGACGGGCTGAAAAATGATTTCAATGCATTGGTCGGATGTATTTCTTTATTCTTAACAATACCACTTTAAAATTAAAGCTCGACAACAACTGTTGATAAAGTTAGTAACTTTTAAAGAATTTTACCCCATCTCACCACCCCAGACGGGCTGAAGAATGATTTCAATGCATTGGTTAGATGTATTTATTTATTCTTAACAAAACCTCATTAAAATTAAAGCTCGACAACAACTGTTGATAAAATTAGTAATTTTTAAAGAATTTCACCAGATCTCACCCCCTTACACGGGCTGAAAAATGATTTTAATGCATTGGCCAGATGTATTTCTTTATTCTTAACAATACCACGTTAAAGTTAAAATTCGACAACAACAGTTGTTAAAATAAGTAATTTTTTTAAGTATTTCAACCCCCGCTCACCCCCTAGACGGGCTGAAAAATGATTTCAATTCATTGGTCAGATGTATTTCGTTATTCTTAACAATACCACGTTAAAGTTGAAGCTCGACAGCAAATAAGTAATTTTTTAAAGTATTTCAACCCCCGCCCACCCCCCTAGACGGGCTGAAAAATGATTTCAATGCATTGGTCGGATGTATTTCTTTATTCTTAACAATACCACGTTAACATTAAAGCTCGACAACAACTGTTGATAAAGTTAGTAACTTTTAAAGAATTTTACCCCATCTCACCACCCCAGACGGGCTGAAAAATGATTTCAATGCATTGGCCAGATGTATTTCTTTATTCTTAACAATACCACGTTAAAGTTAAAACTCGACAACAACAGTTGCTAAAATAAGTAATTTTTTAAGTATTTCAACCCTCGCTCACCCCCCTAGACGGGCTGAAAAATGATTTCACTGCATTGGTCAGATGTACTTATTTATTCTTAACAAAACCTCATTAAAATTAAAGCTCGACAAGAAGTGTTGCTAAAATTAGTATTTTTTTAAGTTATTTCAACAACCACTCACCCCCCCCCCCCCTTGACGGGCTGAAATATGATTTCAATGTATTAGTCTAATATATTTCTTCATTCTTAATACAACCCCGTTAAGATTAAATCTCGACAACTGTTGCTAAAATAAGCAATTTTTAAAGAGTTGATGATAAAATAAGTAGCTAATTTTTAAATTATTGCAACCCTATCCCACCCTACTAGACGGGCTCGTGAATAAATTCAGTACATTTTTCTGATTCATGATCTTTGTTACATAATGACACCACGTTGAAATTAAAACTCTACAATGAATATCAAATTATTTTCCAAGCCCACGACTTTATCGATTATAGCCCTACTTTAAAATGTGGATGTGGATGATTTCACACCCGTTAATTTTCTACACTTACAGTTTATCACTGTAATGTCTTTTCTTCGTGCACTATTGTCCTTATTAATATTTCGATAGAATACCTTTGGTTCTTCCAATAAGTATCTAAATTCATTTCCATTGAACATTTAGATTAGTTACTCCAATTCTAGCTCCATACCAGTAAATTATTATTATTATTAATATGTTCCAATAATCACCCTAAAAACCTAAAAAAAAAAAATTTCGGAAGTCTTCTTAAGCAATCTCCTGGCTTCTGGTAATTTCTGCTCTTATCTTCTTTTCCAATCTTTTTTTACATCTTCCAAAGCAGTAAACCATTATAATTATACAACTTATTATAATTACTGTGACTTCCATGACAAGTTTTATTGAAAATCCATTCCCAGTTCCAACTGTATTGCCTCCACTATTCCCAGCCTGTGCGATAATAACTTCTTCCTTTGACTGAGAACTTCCCATTTTTCTTTTGTGGTTTTTAATTTAATTTATTTCCCTTATACTGTTTGCAGGATCGCCATATGATGTTCTTACCAGTCGTTGTCCAGGTTCCAGTATAGGGAGTCAAAAATAAAATACTACATATCCATAATCTAATTATATTACGTTTTCTTAATATACATTTCTTTCTTGACTCGCGTTCTAAATTATATTGATCTTTATTTTGTCGAAACGATCGTTTCCAGTCCAAAGCAAATTGCCAGTCGGCAGATTTGCCATGTTACTGTTAATCGCAAATTAAATAGAACAATGACAAATAAACTTAAACAACTAACTTATAGGGTGTCCTAAAAGTATAATTTACAATAAAATAACTTATTATATTAGACCATCACAGGATGAATGATGCAACATTCAAATCAAACTGCGTAATTGCAATCTCTCTCTGTGCTGCATTCGCCAGTCGCCTAGCCCTCCTGGCCTGGTCTGGTCACTCTGGTCCAGAGATGGGCACGTGATGTGAATTTCACCGTGTCACGCCGTGTCACGGCGTGAGCGTGTACATTTAAGGTACCAAATCACGGAAGATTTCGTGAGTGTGCGTGAGTCAAAAGATCCCGTGCGTGAGCGTGCGTGAGTTTGCCTTAACATATATCAGTCGTGCGTGAGTGTGCGTGAACTAAAGGTTTAAAGTCGTGAGCGTGCGTGAGCGTGAGTCAAAATCGACTCACGCGTCCATCTCTACTTTGAGCACATCGGTTCATGTTTAAAGCAGTATACTTCTGAAACTAGTTCTAGTTTTCTTCACAATTTAGTAAAGGGATACAAGCTATATAAACAGATTTACTACACTATACAGGGTGCGCCACTTAAAACTCCCCAGACTTGTAACTTTTTTATTTTCGAAGCGATGACCATGTTGGGCACATCAACTTGTAGACATTTTTAAAGCGTTTAAATATCCATACAGAGTAATTAATTTTTTTTTGAATGGTTAAGAAAGGAAACTTAATTTCTTTGAATAATTTTTTACCTCACCCTATACATGGACTGTGTTATTGTTTTCTTATAAAGGTTTTAATTAGCTTCAATTTATGTTATTAAAATAAAAAAACTTAAAAAATAAAAAATTTGCAATTTCCTACTTAGTACCTACATTTTAATATTAAGTAGTTTTTAAAAATGTTTTTTTTTATTTTTTGTTACTGTTTTATTACGCTGAATATTGTTTGAGATATGTCTTTTACAGTTAAGCATAAAATTATTATTTACATTCCTTTCAAAGTAATTTAAAAAAAAATCAGTTTGGAGTGTTTTTAATTCCTTTGTCTAAAACCAAAAAGAATTTCGAATATGACGTAATAATATAAATTGAAGCTAATTAAAATCTTTATAAGAAAATATTAACGCAGTTCATGTACAGGGTGACGTAAAAACATATTCAAGGAAATTAAGATTTCTATCTTAACAATTTTTTCAAAAAAATTTTTTTTAAATGCTTTAAAAATATCTACAAAAAATTTTTTTTAAATGCTTTAAAACTATCTACAATTTGACGTGCCTTAAAAAATAAGAAAATTACAAGCCTGGGGAGTTTTAAATGGTGCACCCCGTATATGAAATAGACTAATATTTCAATTTTTTTTCATGGGTTGTGTAACTGATGTTCAAGTAGCAAATGTCAGAGTGACGAAGGCTGACCAAAGAACGAGTACAATCAGAAACAACCCGAGAAATGCATAACACTTATTGTAGATACTTAGTTAACTTGAATATAGATTAATTACACAAAATACACTAGTATTAATCTCTCCTAAATCAACAGTTAATAAATTAAATTAAATGAAATTTGAGCTTTACTAGGAATGCAAGGCAAGGTAAGTAGGTGGGTATACATCATTGGAGAAGAAAAAATATCGTATAACTGCTTTCTAAAGAACATATAGATGACAACGTCGAGGACAACTCCTAATGCCTGGTTTACCTACTGGGATACGCAGAGATTAAGATGAAATTGAAACTTTGTTGATACTAATTAACTTAGTTTAAACTGTCATTCAATTCGAGAATCTTTCCTAAGCTAATATATGTTGACAAATCAGACAACCATATCTTGCATTATATACTTTTTATCTCTTTTTGATGGAGCATGTATTTGTTTTATATGCCTTCAAAACAGCACCCTATAGTACTTTTTAAATATTGATACTAGAGAACTGGATTCTTGGAGTTAAATATATGAATATAAATTCCTCATGAATTGTCCAGAAAAATTGATATTCTTTAGGAAATAACTGGAGGAAACATCAACTTTTATTTTTAAGTAGAATACCTCTGAACATTTTTAGAAAGTTAGATAGTTTTATATTTTAAATATAACCATTTTTTACAAAAAAAATTTCATTCAAAATATAACACTACTCGGCTCTCTAAATAAGGTATCCGACTTAAAAATAAAATTGGTGTCAACTTCGGTAATTTTCTAAAGAAATATATTTTTTTGTATAACTTATAAGGAACTTTATTCATATATCTAACTTTAAAAATCCAATTGTGTAGTATCAATATTTAAAAAGTGCTAGTATATGCTATTTTGAACATACGGTAGGTAGATAAAATATATACATGCTACATCATAAAGAGATAAAAAGTATATAAGTTACGTAGCGTAAGGTCACTATCAAGTGTACATAGCAAATGGTTGAATATACATATACGCTACGTCATTTGTTCCATACCGTGAGGTCACAGTGTTACCTCTTCACTATGTAAAAATCATATGCACATGTTGCTGACATTTCGCAGAGTATGCACATATGATTATGCGTCACATTTTACATAACACGTTACTTCTGTAAAACTTAGTTTACGTAGCATTTACGTATATGCTATATATTTATGTTTGCTGGGTATTCTCATTTTAAATGTTTGTATATGCATTTTTAATTTGAAGCCGTACTGGCTCCAAGCAAATATTTAAAAATTCACGTAAATAATTTTTCAATATTGTTGATTAATAAAAATAGACTGCTAATTACAACCTACAAAAAGAGTCCTATTTTATTAGGACAAGGTATTTAGAACTTCATAAACATTACACTGAACTAGACTTTAGTTGAAAATACGGGAACCAAGCAGAAATTTTAATAATAACTGGGTAATACTCTTAAATCTTAAGAAACACATATTTTTGAGGTTAGCTGTGACGTCACGTGCAAATGCCCTATGAATCCAGAAATTGTTTAATTTTGATTGGAGTTTCCCCATGACGTAATTTGAGCGCGTTTATTTGCTCGAAATATGGAGTGAATTAGACAATATTTTTATTTTTTAAATATCCATTTAAAATTAAAATATTATACGATATGACGTGTATATACAATATTTATTAGGTTTTTTTTTTTAACTATTTAATGTCGGCCTATTTCCGCTACCAGGGCCTATCACCGACGCCAGGAGACGAGCTACCCCCAACCTGGAAATTTTGCCGAACCTCTTCCCTTAAGAGTAGGGATCTTTTACTTGCCTAACATTTAATAGACAAGGGACCGCCTGCTTTACATCCCCTCCGAAGGATGGTATATCCACTACGTAACTTCCGAGTATACACTGATATACAAGCCTCTAGAAGGTGGGACGAGAACGCTGTATTTCCCAAGATGGGAGCCCATCCAAGTACTAACCGCGCTCGACGTTGCTTCAACGGAATATCGACTGATATTCACATTGAAGTCGCCTCTACGCTCGCCCCTTTATTAGGTGTCAATAAATGATTTATGACAAAATAATCATCAAGTTCCATTACGTGGGAAAGGCCCATTGTGGATTCATCTAGGTGTTGGAGCTACGGTGCGCCAAGTTCCCGTTCATATAATAGCTGAACACTAGCAAAGTACAAAATGTGCTAGAATTGCAAGTACACCCGAAGCATTTCTCACAAATTTCGGAATTCCTGCGAGTGAAGTAATGGAACAGTCGAGTCGATACAATTGGCAGAAAAATATCTCGTGCAAGTTTTGAAAAAGGCTTGTAAAAAAATTGACGAATTATGAATGTTTACTTACACACATGGGAAAAACATTTCCATAGAGCCATAGAAGATCTTCCACCAACCAGTGCATCAATTAGATCACACATTTTAAGGGTATTTTCAGGGACCGAAACCGAAATCCGTACTGTAATTACGAGTTTAAAGTTCAAAAAGTATGGTTGAAATCAAAGATTCAAATCTTTAAACCATATGATGTAGAAATACCAAATTGTATGGTGAAAATCACATTTAAGTCAATTCGGCCATTACAAAGATTATATAAGGTAAAAGGCAAGTAAAAAGCCGAAATCTAAACCGAATTGCCGCGGATCTGTAAACCGAAACCATAACCGAGATCCGAATTGTCGCTGCCTTGACAAACGAAACCGTAAATGAAAACCAAATTGTCGCTGCTATGAAAATTGAAAATGGTATATGTTATTTAACCCTAACCGAAATTAATTTCGGTTTCGGTCCCTGGGCTTACTACAACACACATTTATGAATAACATGTTTAAATAATGACATCACGCAACTTGATTCTATACAGTTTGGTTATGAAGATGTAGGTGATTGTCTACAGCCCTCACGTACAACTTCACTGTTTCCTCCCAGCAACGAACTTGTGCCTTGCTCACGTCTAAAGTGTGCAAGAGATTCATGTTTATGATTCTCGTAATAAGTTTTCTAATATTGCAACGTAAATTATTACGTCTGCTGTTTATAATTATAGATATAAGGAGTCATATATTGTTTTTTTCTTATATATTCGCCATGTCATATACTTAAACTAGTGATGTCATCGACTTATTCATTTTATGTTACTTCGTGTTTTATAAAACAATGTAAATCTGTTTAGTATAGAAATAAAAGAGGTCTTACTAAATGTTGATTAGTAACCACTTTTTAGTATTTATATACTATTGGGAACGTGTTCAGCACCATAAAAAACATGTAAAATGACACCTCACATGCATATGCAGTGTATTTTCAATATGCATCAAAGACGGCGTCGATTCTCCAAAATGGCCACTCGCATAGACCATCACCCAATTTATTTTAATCACTGGGTTTGTGGGATTGTTAAACTTGGAAACAAAGAAAAAACATCAAAAGAGATCAAAATTTCACCTCCTTTCAATCCTATCTTGTTAATTTTATTCATGAAATCATTGGAAGTAATTACTGAAAAACTAGGTTGTGCTTTAGGTAAATTTTCGATCTCAGTTAATAACCATTTTAGCAGGTAGAAGATGATGATCCGACTGCGGACACAATGGGTTTTTAGAAAAAAAAATAATAAAATAAGAGAGACATCAAACATTTGAGAAACTGCTTTTTTCCACATAAACCAGTGAAAAAAATGCGCATCAAAAAAATATAAAATAATTTTTGTAGAATCTCCCAAGTTATAAACATTGGTAAAAAAACACACCCTGTAGATAGTAACGTGCTTCAAAATAAAAGAACCGGGCGAAACTCGCTGTTTCTCAATCTGGATTGTTTGGCGGGGGGTGAGCTTATGGAGGTGTTTGTTTAGTCTGCAGTGTCCTGTTAGTAATCCTACATAAATGCGCAGATTACTCCTGGACATCTGGAGACAGTGTTTGCCTAGCTTACGACTGGGTGTGGCCAAAGCCATTCTGCTATGTCTGCAGCTGCTCAGACCACCCCAACAGTCCGCATGGCGTTTGAGTGTATAGTTCTTTAGCAGGGAACTGTGGACTGAATCTGAGAGCGCTATTGCAGGTTCTGGACCATGCAGGGCGCTCTCAGATCCCTTGCGGGCTAAAGCGTCCGCTTCTTCGTTACCCTGAATTCCGTCATGTCCTTTCACCCAACGGAGCTGGACACTATTGTTTTGTGCGAGCACGTCTAGGGCCTTTCTAGTTTCCAGAACCAGCCCCGAGCCTGTCCTACAATTGTTTAGGGCAAGCAGGGCTGCTTTGCTATCCGTTGATATGCTCACCGTTTTACCACTGACGTTTGCCTTCGTGGTTTCTATTACCGCTTGCAGGATCCCTACTAGTTCCGCCTGGAAGATAGTGGCATGTGTGCCTAGCGGTATTATCGAATGTAGATCTAGGTCTTCTGAGTATACCCCAGCTCCTGATCCACAGTCCATTTTTGAACCATCGGTGTAGATTGATATGTCCGGCTCGTCATTGCCGGATACATTCAAACTCACCTCAAAGTTCTTGTTGAAGTTATATATAGGGGGGATACGGTCAGTTCCCATTCCCAGAAGAGGAATTTGTTTTGTAGCCTCCTCTAGGATACGGGCATGTCTCGTAGCCGTGCCCTTAATATACCATTGGCCTACAGATTGCAATCTCAGAGCAGTCCTCAACGCCACCTCCTTCCTCTATGTACAGATTTAGAGGGGGGATGCAGAGTATAGTCTCCATCGCAGCTGTAGGCGTCGTTTTCATCGCACCAGTAACGCAGAGACATGCCAGTCTTTGAACATGCTCCAGTTGAGATGCTGCTGTTTTTTGCCTTACTCTGGGCCACCAGACTATGGCTGCATAACAAAGCATGGGTCTTATCACAGCAGTGTACAGCCAGAGGGAGATTCTGGGTGAGAAACCCCAGGACCTGCCGACCGCCCTGCAACACTGCCAGAATGCCGCACATGCCTTGTTTATCTTAACTTCCAAATGTCTCTTCCAATTCAGAGTGCGATCAAGCATGACCCCCAAGTACTTGACCTCACTCGCTAAGTGGAGTTGACTGCCCGATAATTTGGGCATTTTCATATTTGGTAGAACCGGGCGAAACTCGCTGTTTCTCAAATAAATTATCTCTTTGAAAACCGCACATTAACATCTATTCTCGTTCTCAAAAAATGTGGATTTAAATTCAATTGGCCAGGAGTTGATTTAACGATAGACCATTGCGAGAGGTAGTGCAGATTGTTGAAACAGTCTTAAAGTAGTGGGAGTGCGAATATCGGCAGCGAACGTGTTGCCGCCGATAAGATTCGAAAATTGACCTCAGTTATTAGATTCTGAAAAAAAAATCTAATTTAAGGGGAAATATAGCGAAACTATAGCGAATATTTTACAAAGAATAACTTTTTTGTATTAATATAGTTTGGGAGTTATCGTAGTGTGTTACCTTCAATCGGTAGCAATAAGCAAATGTCAGATATCGACAGTTGGGCATTCGCCGGCCACACTGCAGTGGAGACGGGCTGGGTTTAATAGTTATTAAGGTACCAAGGGTGTTATAAGGATAATAACGCACCGAGGTCGGCAGTGTACAATCCCGAGGGCCACTGGCCCGAGGGAATGTACGTCGACCGAGGGCGTAATTATCCTATAACACCCGTGGTGCCTTCAACGTTTAATGTCCTGCAAGTCTGTTATTTAATTCGAATTTATTTTTTTTTTTTTGACATTTACGATTTATTAATTTGACATCTATTATGTTCAGAACGATTTGATTTAAAAGAGAGTAAAAATCAAAATTGTTTGTAAACGCAGCCTTTGCATAGCAACACATTTTGTTTGTCAATAACGCTATCATAATTTGCTTGTTTTGGGTTGTATTATAATTTTCTAATGCCCTAGGGCGTTATAGATATTCATAACGCCCTAGGGCGTTATTTTTCATTTAATGTATCTCAAAATAGAGTGGTTATTGTAAAATAACAGACTTGTAGGACATTAAAAAATGAATGTAGGGTTGAGCGCCAAGTAAATTTTAGTTCTTGTCAAATGCCTCAATAAATCTAGATTTTGTCCCCCTTCAAACTTACTAAACAGGGACACAAACACATAAAAAAAAATGACAAATCTGCTACTATTATTAGAGTTTATTTACAAATTACAAATCAATGCAAAGAATACGTTTCCGAGACTGACACTCCTGATCTCATATATACAGGGTGTCTCTAAAAGGTGCGGAAAAAATGCTACCACAAATTCTTGAGGCTAAAGTATGACGATCTAACCCAACTTACCTCAGTCCAAACAAAAGTGGATAATTTCGGAGATACAGGGTGTCCAAAGTTCAATTTGGTTTTAGTTTTTCATAAATAATTTTTTTAATAATTGTTGCATTGTTACCATATTCGGCTAGGGGGGTTTTGTGAGGTGACAAAAATCTGCCCTCAACTTAATTGTAGAATTTAGAGGGCGCCACCTGCGGTACTTTGCATACATTTAAAACGAAATAACTTTTTTGAACCACACTTTATTTAACTTTTAAATAAACATTCTCTTTCTCCAACGTCTTTTACCTAAAAAAGGTATACCTGGTAAAAATTGATTTGAGCAGCCGTTTTTGAGATATCTGGATTTAAAAAATTCATTTCGTGTATGGCCAGGTCTAAATTATTGTAATACAATTGATCACAATTTGAAGCGATGGCGTTGTAATAAGATAGCTGTCATTAAAAACTGACGTTTTAAATTGCGAGTAGTACAAGAATATCGTGGGCTTAGAGCTAGGGGTAAGCAAAGATACTGTTAATAGGGTGACCAGAGAACAACTACTGCACCCATTTCATATTCAACGAGTACAAGATCTTTTACCCCATGATTCTGAATCACGCCTAGGTTTCTGTCGGTTTATCCAGGAACACAGAATTCGAGATAGGAACTTTACACGAAGAATTTTATTCACAGATGAAGCCTGTTTCACGAGGAGTGGCATAACTAATTTTCACAATGAACATGTCTATGCTGTTGAAAATCCTCATGCGACTAAAGTAACCCATTATCAGCATGATCAATGTGTGGGCAGGAATCATAGACACTTTCATAATTGGTCATGTCATTTTACCACCTCGACTAAATGGCGAAAATTATTTGGCACATCTGCAAATCGAATTACCAGACTTATTAGATCCCCTGTCATTGGAAGTTTGAAGAGGAATGTGGTTTATGCATGACGGTGCTACTCCACATTTTACGTTAAACGTACGTAATTATTTAAACGAACAGTATCCAAATAGATGGTTAGGTAGAGGCAATGACGCACCCGCACATTGGCCAGCTCGATCCCCTGACATGACCCCAATGGATTACTTTTTATGGGGAACTTTGAAATCCCTTGTGTATTCTAGGCCAGTAGATACAGAAGATGAATTAAGGAGACGTATTCAAACTGGAATTGATGCTTTGAGACATGATGACGAAATGCTCCAGAGAGTTCAATTTAATTTTTTACGACGTATTAATCTTTGTACAAACGAAAATGGAGGTCACTTTGAACATTTGTTAAAAGCATGTAATTTTAATTAATTTTTGTTGTTGATAAATCTCTTATTGACTGTTTTTACTCGAGAATAAAATTAATAGCACATCTACTTGTTTTTGTAATTTTTGAAATAAAAAATTTAAATCCAGATATCTCAAAAACGGCTGCTCAAAATAAACTCTTACCAGGTATACTTTTTTTAGGTAAAAGACGTTGGAGAATAAGAATGTTTATTTAAAAGTTAAATACAGTGTGGTTCAAAAAAGTTATTTCGTTTTAAATGTATGCAAAGTACCGCAGGTGGCGCCCTCTAAATTCTACAATGAAAATGAGGGCAGATTTTAATTTTTCACCTCACAAAACCCCCCCCTAGCTGAATATTGTGACAATACAACAATTATTAAAAAAAATATTTATGAAAAACTACCACCAAATTGAACTTTGGACACCCTGTATCTCCGAAATCATCCACTTTTGGACACAGGTAAGTTGTGTTAGATCGTCATATTTTAGCCTCAGGAATTTGTGGTAGCAATTTTTCCGCATCTTTTAGAGACACCCTGTATATTATTATATGCCTAATCTCAACGATATTTACAAATATCTCTTCCAAGGAATGTTATGCAAAACTATTACGTAATCTCAACACTAGATATTTAAGACAACGTAATCGCAAGTTTAAAAAATATATATAGATATATATTTGCACTAATAATTTTACTAAATAAGCAGAAATTAGTTACGTATAATGGTTAAATCGTAAAACCATTATATGGTTTTATATAGCTTAAGCGCAAGAAAACACACCAACTTAAGATTGCTGGAATAAGAAAATGTGTTAGTCAAAACTAACTTCCGCTGTACATATTATATATTGATTGGAAAAGAAAGCGATTTTACCTAACTATCTACCTATAAATTTAATTATTATAGTATATTTAGACACGTTAATCAGAGCGCTATCCGAACAACTTTATATACAAAAAAGAAACAAAATATATTTACGCAAAAAAAATAAAACTTATAGTATACGACTTAGCTGTCTGTCTGTCATCATCCAGTTAATCGATGTGGGAGTGAATCTGTCCTGTATCGTACTGGATTGTCCTCCAAGGAGATTATATGGGGGACCAAGGAATATTTAAAATGGGTCCACGCAGGAGCTTCCGAACCAAGGAGAGACAAGACTGCCGCTATGGTTGGTGGAGTAACCTCCCCATATAAAGACCCTTTATAATCAAGAAAATCTCAAATTAAGAAACATCTACAAAATGTGGCTGTTACATACCTTCAACGAAGGGTCTTGTATTCCTGTTTTCTTAAAAGAAAAACAACAAATTTCCACTGCAACCAACGATTATGGATAGGATAATATATCCAAGGATTAGTCACTACTAAAATACATAGGAAATGCCCCATTAAAAATCTCCCAGGTATACCTACAAAATTGCCAATATTGCCAAATTGCCTAAAAGGTGTGATTTGAAAAATACATCAAAAATTCAAAAGTACACTTCAACAGCTTCAAATCACAATTTATTACTGCACGAAAATTAATCCCTTAGAAAGGATGACGCTTGGTCAAAATGTTTTCGTTTCAGTAGCTTCGGCAAAAATAATGAATACCATTGTGGCAGTTATCAGCGGAAATTTCAAAAAAAATTGGTACAAAAAGGGATAAATCTTGTAAAAACTATCCTAGTAAGGGGTGCAACCAGGAATACATTTCTGTAATTTCACATACAAGATCTCTGAAGTGATGCTAATGCCCCAGAGATGTCGCCACACAGAACATTATTTTTCAATTAATTGTTCACATAGGAATAACATAACAATTAATAACCATATATTTTAAATATGTCCATATAACTATTTTAAATAAAGAAAAGCTATTGCCATAGTAGGATTGATTTATTAAGGAATTCTTTTATCTAAATGAACTTCGAATCCGTCAAAACTGGAAATTCAAAATAGCTAGACAATCAAATAAAACGAAAAATGGAAAAATACAATGGAAAAGATAGCACTAGCGATATTTTCCTGACGCAAAACGGTAGGTGCACTTGTTTTCAATGACATTCTTTTACTTAAAATGTTTTCTTAACCGCTTCTCAAGTCACCGAAGTAACTCCCTGAACCGTTTCACCCACATTCATTCAATAATAACCAAAACATTTGTTTATTACACCAGATACCCATCATGACCATTACAAACCACTCTCTGAAGACATATACAGAAGGATGCAGCCAGGGATGGCAGTGATTATTATGATATATCCCAGTTATTCAACAGGCTCTGTCTTATTCGACAAAGTTATTAGGCAATCACAAGCACTCAAATTAAATGTATACAAGGCTCTGAGTACGAAGATTAGTGAGCACAAGACCAGGTGAAGCCACCAAATGAAAGGCAAACAACGGTAAATTGGGATTACACACCCGATTTCATTGCAGGACCTCCTTGCACAACCACACTTGCGTTACCTACTTATCAAAACATACAGAAATTGTGTTATAACTTTAATTCAGAAAGGTTTAAAAATACTATGACGTGACGAGTCAAATATACTGTAACAAGTGTGGAAGGAAAAGTATACGGAAAATAACTCAGGCACACAAAATAAAAAAGTGTACATTTTCTGAGGTTTCATATATACAGGGTGTCCCACTTAAAACTCCCGGCGCTATTTTCTCGATAACCAAAAGCGTTATTTGAATTCTGTAAAAGGTATCTACTAGAATATATAAATGACTTCAGTTTTGAGCAGGGTGTAATACGGCACTGTCTTATGAAAATAATGGCTTTATAAGTGCATGCTTTCTATTTAATTTAGTAGATGGCGCGAGCTTTAAGGTACTACAAAATCCTGCATATATAGATGAATTTGCTTTGCTGCATGTAGTGTTCCATATATTCTTTCAATGTTCTTAATTTAGCTACTTAATGTCAGATGTTACTGGACTCTTGTTACACTAAACACAAACAAAAAGCCGGAATGTATGCAACACTGTATGCATGCATGCACAAAAAATGTAAAATTGTCTTTCTACGCATAAATACTTAACAACAGAATTTATTTCTCCTGCCATCTATTACATTATATTCAAAGTAAGCACTTATAAAGCCACTCAACGGGTCCTTGTCGGATCACCTATTTAATACACCCTGGTTTTGAGTAAAAATGGTTATTTTACACATTGAGGTGTAGCTGGCGTTGCAATGCAAAAAATTTTTCGATCGCAGGAACGATAAAATGAGTTGCATGAGATGAAGAATAATATTCTAAGCAACTTTTTTAATATAAACAATTTTCGAAAAATCACTGGTTTTCGAAATATTTGAACTTCAGTGTAATTTTTCAAGTAACAAAAATCCCATTTTTTTTTTAGTGTAAAATTTAGTAGAACATACAACATAAACATGACGCAAAAATTAGACAATACACAATAAACAAAAATTTCAAAATCTTTAATTTCCAAATAGCAGTTACAGTTCTACGTTTGCTTTACTTGAAAAAAAAAAATTTGTGTTTTGAAATAAATGTTTCATAACCATCTAAATGAGCCTGATTCACTATGAAAAATGTCCCAAAGGACTTATTGTCTAAAATATATTTTAAAAAAGTTATGACGGTTTTTATATTCAAAGGAATTATATTGAAGTTCAAATATCTCGAGAACCAGTGATTTTTCTAAAAAAGTGTTCGTATCATGAAAGTTGCTCAGAATATAATTCTCCATCTCATGCAATTCATTTCATCGTTCCTGCGATCGAAAAATTTCTTTGCATTGTAACGCCATGTATACCTCAATGTGTAAAATAACCATTTTTACTCAAAACTGAAGTCATTTATATATTCTAGTAGATACCTTTTACAGAATTCAAATATCGCTTTTGGTTATCGAGAAAATGGCGTCGGGAGTTTTTAAGTGGGACACTCTGTATACTCCCATGTATTTTTGACCGCTGAACACGATCCCGATGTCAGTTTGGCGCCATCAGGTCAGGATTTTTTTTAATCACGAAAAACGGGGGAAAACAGGCCAGAATGGGGTTTAAAATATAAATTAAAGATTTTAAATAAGTAGACCATGTATTCGATGTATTTTTGACCGCTGAACACGATCCCGATGTCAGTTTTGCTTCACCACGTCAGGATTTTTTTTTACCACGAAAAACAGGGGAGAATTAACAGGCCAGAATAAGATTTAAAATATAAATTAAAAATTTTAAATAAGTAGATCATGTATTCGATGTATTGAAACACCCCTAACCCCAGTCGTGTATTTATCTCTCTCTTTTTGTTGAGACAGAAAAATACACAAATTTGGCAGTTTACGTGATCGTCTAGATTTTTAAAGTTAGGACCCAAATTCACGTTGTGATAGTAATTTTATTTAAAACAGATTCTTTTTATAAAGTTTGATATTACTTGTTTCTATTTACTGCTTGAAATATAATTATTATTATTATTACATTATTTGAAAAACCTCGTTTAATGCTAACTTTTACTTTTGTATTCTTTCATTTGTTCTACACTTTATTTAAGACTGAGTTCACTGTAATTACAAATTTTATTAGTACTTGTTTTATTTGTTTAAAGAATTGTACATATTCTTATTTAATCTCACTTATTCCTGAAAAAGTAAAATATGGAAGGAAAACACAGAAAACGTTTTAATACGTTTATTTTATACGATATGAACATAAGTTGGGGCAATAGCCTCGATTATAGTAAAATGTATGTCTAAATAGATGTATAATCATTGTTGGGACAAATCGTCCTAAATAAAAGATAAAGATGAAGAGTGCGCAGGGAACATTGCCACTTACGACTCTGAAATGATCAGCATAAATATGCAATCAACCAGTAATGTTTGTTTTTCGAAAACTTGTAATTTTGTGTTCGATCAACATAAAGTTTCATGGTAGGCTCCGGGAAATTTCCCGCAACATTGACCAACAAAACCCACACAAAATCCATGTGATGGTATTTACAATTTTCGAGGATTCGTCGCATACACACCCCAACAGGGGGGAGTGTAGGTAGTTAGGCCAACAGGGACCTTTGCGTATTCGCTGGCGGGGTAGACAAAACTAGTTGTCTATGCCCGATGGTACGCTTCGTAGTTATTTATTTTGTACAAATTGGTAACACCATCAATAAAATCTTGTGTTAGGCATCCGGACAATATCCGAATCCATTACTTTGAAAAAAGAGCTACCGTCAAACCTTATTGTTGTTAAATAGCATCCTTATTTACAATACCCCCTGCGTCGAACACTTAAAAGCCAACAAAGTAGTTTAACCACCGATGGCTCATAAAGTTCAACACAGAATCTAGAGGGTGGACATCATTGACCACGGTCCGAAAGGTTAGTGATCTAATAAGTTGTTTTGCTATGTATTACTGACCATTTCACAGCTTTATTGTTAAATTACCAAAAAATTCTCCCTACGCAATCCCATCAAAATTGATAAGAAAAGTCCTTCAATGAGACAAAATAATTATGATTAATTAAACGTATCTTACTCGAATAGTTTGACCTAAATTAATACGAACAGATTACTATAAATATAAGTAACTCATTACTCTCAATTAATATTATCATCATGGTATCACAGTAGCCGATAGTATCACAGTGTTACGTTAGGGTGGGTTAATATAAAGTCGTGAATTGTATAAATGTAATTCGCGTAGCCAAGAATTTGTAAAAGTTTAGATAGAAATGAATAAACAAATTAAAGTGAATTGGCCATTTTACGATAATTATTTAAGTTACATTACCTCTACCTGTGTACACGGTAAGATTACCAGGATTCTCTCCCCCTGTACCTTGCATGCTCTCGTGATTATCTTCTAGACCGTCCATTGTCCGAGTACCGACGGATAATTAAATTTGGATTAAAAATAATCTTCTAGTTTCGTTGTAGAAAATGAATTCTTATTAAGAGTTAAACAAAAGAACCGAGCGTTGCCTATTCAGACAACTCGTCTCGTGATTATATAAAAAAATGAATTCTTATTAAGAGTTAAACAAAAGAATCGAGCGTTGCCTATTCAGACAACTCGTCTCGGGATTATATAAAAATGAATTCTTATTAAGAGTTAAACAAAAGATCGAGCGTTGCCTATTCAGACAACTCGTCTCGTGATTAATTAAAGTTTTTCTCAAAGTTTAAAATTAACTAACAGAAACAAGCGTTGCTCTTATTAGACAACTTCTCGTCCCGGGGGTTCTTGACCAGTGGGTTACCAAACTTGATACTGCCAACTGACCCCTCTACCTAGTTTAGCGGCGTTTTTATATGATTTCCGATGCCCGCGACTTCCTTATGTTATCTTACATTAAGGAACTGCTTCGTGCTTACGTCATCCCCTTACGACATACCCTTTAGCTAGCGTTCGCTATTAAAATTCCTCCAGGTTCGATAAGGCTTTCTTTCCCAATGGATTTGTAACACACCGTTAATTTACAATAGAGTTCTTTATCGTTTGCGGTACTACTTTGTTTGTTTATATTTCCACCCTAGCTGTTACACTTCGTGCGTGAAGATTTTGATGTTTTAGAACGTTTTTAAAATGTATTTATATACTGTACGAAATATGCTTTACCTAAATAATTAATTTAATATTTCCCTATTTATTAGAGCAAAAGCATTTCAAATAACATTATGCATGAAATATTTAGGAATTGTGATTTAACTTTAGATAGAATTATTTTAAAGTCCAAAAATAAATAAAATTAGATTAATAAATCAGAAAATTCTTGAAAAATAATGTACCTAGGTACGGTGTATTTCAGTATTTTTGGCCGATGAACATGATCCCAGTGTCAGTTTTGCTCTATCAGGTCAGGATTTTTTTTAACCACGAAAATCAGGGGAAAACAGGCCAGAATAGGATTTAAAATATAAATTAAAGATTTTAAATAAGTAGACCATGTATTCGATATATTTTTGGCCGCTGGACACGATCCCAGTGTCAGTTTTGCTTTATCAGGTCAGGATTATTTTTAACCACGAAAAACAGGGGAAAACAGGCCAGAATAGGATTTAAAATATAAATTAAAGATTTGAAATAAGTAGACTATGTATTTGACGTATTTTTGGCCGCTGAACATGATTCCGATGTCAGTTTTGCTCCATCAGGTCAAGATTTTTTTAAACACGAAAAACAGGGGAAAACAGGCCAGAATAGGGTTTAAAATATAAATTAAAGATTTTAAATAAGTAGACCATGTATTCGATGTATTTTTGACAGCTGAACACGATACCGATGTCAGTTTCAACCAATCAGGTTATGACTTCTTATTTATCCTGATTTATTCTTTTCTTCAAATGATTGCGTAATGGTACCCTTTTTCTTCAAATGATTGCGTAATGGTTTTCTTTCTCGTTTTATTCCTTTCGTTTTCACATCCCTTTTCAATGTCCAACAGCAGTTTTTCATCATATTAACATCCCATCGCTCCATTTCCTTTATGTCTTCGTGAAAACGTTCACCATGCTCTTCACTATAATCACCTAGGGGGTATATATGAGACTGCAGGATATGCAGTTTTAAATTCATTAAACAACCTAATTCTCTGAATTTTCCTGCCAAGTTGGATACTATTTCTTTGTAGTCTTCGTTCTTATTGTTTTTTAAAAATTTATCATCGAATACATAGTCTATTTATTTAGTATCTTTAATTTATATTTTAAACCCCATTCTGGCCTGTTTTCCCATTTTTCGTGGTTAAAAAAAAATCCTGACCCGATGGAGCAAAACTGACATCGTGATCGTGTTAAGCGGTCAAAAATACATCGAATACATGGTCTACTTATTTAAAATCTTTAATTTATATTTTAAACCCCATTCTGGCCTGTTTTCCCCTGTTTTTTGTGGTTAAAAAAAATCCTGACCTGATGGAGCAAAACTGACACTGGGATCGTGTCCAGCGGCCAAAAATACATCGAATACATGGTCTACTTATTTAAAATCTTTAATTTATATTTTAAATTATATTGTTTTTCGTAGTAAAAAAAAATCCTGACCTGATGAAGCAAAACTGACATCGGGATCGTGTTCAGCGGTCAAAAATACATCGAATACATGGTCTACTTATTTAAAATCTTTAATTTATATTTTAAACCTCATTCTGGCCTGTTTTCCCCTGTTTCTCGTGGTTAAAAAAAATCCTGACCTGATGGAGCAAAACTGACATCAGGATCGTGTTCAGCGGTCAAAAATACATCGAATACATGATCTACTTATTTAATTTACATTTTAAACCCCATTCTGGCCTGTTTTCCCCTGTTTTTCGTAGTTGAAAAAAATCCTGACCTGGTGGAGCAAACTGACATCGGGATCGTATTCAGCGGTCAAAAGTACATCGAATACATGGTCTACTTATTTAAAATCTTTAATTTATATTTTAAACCTCATTCTGGCCTGTTTTCCCCTGTTTCTCGTGGTTAAAAAAAATCCTGACCTGATGGAGCAAAACTGGCATCAGGATCGGTCAAAAATACATCGAATACATGATCTACTTATTTAATTTATATTGTAAACCCCATTCTGGCCTGTTTTCCCCTGTTTTTCGTAGTTGAAAAAAATCCTGACCTGGTGGAGCAAACTGACATCGGGATCGTATTCAGCGGTCAAAAATACATCGAATACATGGTCTACTTATTGAAAATTTTTAATTTATATTTTAAACCCTATTCTGGTCTGTTTCCTCGTTTTTCGTGGTTAAAAAAAATCCTGACCTGATGGAGCAAAACTGACATCGGGAACGTGTTCAGCGGCAAGCACTATAAGCTTTATTTCACAAAATCGCCTGCGTTCCTTCAAGCGCCTCTTTGCGTATTCTTTCCAAAGTAACTAATAAGGCTTTCATTTAAAATTATTTGCAGTGGATTACGAGTAAACGCAGACAATGCAGGCATATGACATTTGTGAAATACAAAAATTACCTATATTAAATACAAAATGGGTTAATTAATCCATTTGCCTGCGCGTGCCCCTTATGTATATTTCTTAAATGAAAAGCCCTATTAATAGTCAATAAATATTTATGGATAGAAACAAAACTGAAAATTAAAATTAACATTTCACGCACGTGTGCAATTTGTGGCTGACGTAGCGCATATTATTAAACACCGACAAATTGCTAAAATTAGATATAATTTGCAATATTGCGACATTGAAAATAAGCGCTATTCTCTAACAGCTGATTGATAATAAAATCCTACAAAAGAAAAAGTTATAGTTTATTAAGATATTCAAATTCTTAAAAACTCATTTTATTATCAGATAAAGTACCTATTCTGGAGTTGGTGAACATTAGGTTTTTTTTTTAATTAATCTTTGAACATTACGTTCAATATCATTATATTATAATTTAAGTTCTGGTTTGCATAAATTTATGCAAACTAGGTACATAGTGTAATAATCACACAACAGCGCAGACATTTTTAAGTTTTTCGCACAAGGTTCATTATTATACCTGTTTGATTTAATCAAATAGGTATATTATAACCAGACAAAATTTTTTAATAATCATCATAGAAAAAAATGTTTGTACATAAATCCGTTTCATAACAGACTGAACTCTAATATCGAATAAAAAATGTCTGTCTATATGTGTGTGTGTGTGTGTGTAGACCGTTTCTTGTAACGATAACTTCCAGCGGCGGATCCAGAATAAATTAACAGGGAGGCACAACCATTAAAAATGATCTGCAAGCAAAATTAGGTATTTTTAATGAGCGGGGAGAAAATCACAAAAAAATTTCCACTCACCAATGAAAACTCACAACAAAGTCTTTAGGGAGGCACTTACAGTATGTATGTATATATATGAAGTGACAGTGAGAGGTAAATTCTCATATGGTCAGATGCTACTATACGTCGGACATATGTCTCTGTGGCGTATAGCAACTTGCTTTTGCAAGTACCAAGAGCGGCGACCTCTAGCCTTAGTGGGCTATACTCACTGTTTATGAAATATGATTTGAAGGAAACAACTACTCAGCGGGCAAAAACCCCGACTTGCATTGGATTATACCTTAAAATCGTGATCAGTAACCAACTATCATTTGTCAATTCCAAACCAGACATAGACCGGTTTCGAACTTATTATGTTCTCCTCAGTATGCCATAAGTTATGGAACAGACAATGATGATGGTTAACTTGTTAGTCTTATACAAACTGATGCAAATGAAGTGACGGTGAGAGGTAAACTCTCATATGGTCAGATGCTACTATACTGAGACATATGTCTCAGTGGCGTATAGCGACTTGCTTTTGCAAGTACCAAAAGCGGCGACCTCTAGCCTTAGTGGGCTATACTCACTGTTTACGAAATAGGATTTGAAGTAAACAGCTACTCAGCGGGCAAATACCCCGACCTGCATTGGATTATACCTTCAAATCGTGATCAGTAACCAACTATCATTTGTCAATTCCCAACCAGACATAGACCGGTTTTGAACTTATTATGTTCTCCTCAGTATGCCATAGGTTATGGAACAGACAAAAGATAGTGGTTAACTTGTTAGTCTTATACAAACTAATGCAAATGAAGTGACGGTGAGGGGTAAACTCTCATATGGTCAGATGCTACTATACGTCGGACATATGTTATATATAGAAATGTGCTAATTGTTTCTGTATATCTATAATAATATTAAAAATCCATTTGATAAATGAATATATATATATATATATATATATATATATATATATATATATATATATATATATATATATATATATATATATATATATATATATGTTGTTTCTTAGGTTTTCGCGGGTGCTAAATGAAAGGTTGTTGTGCTTCCGGGTGTTTTCCCGCGTAGTTGACAGGCTCCTGCTGGGGCCACGGTTGTCTAAACGACGTTTCGGCAGAATCCCATCTGCCATCTTCAGGTTCTCGCTGAAAGCTGCCTACTGCTGCTCCTCGTTGCTCGAACTGAACTATTAGTTCAGTTCGAGTGTTTCGGTGTGTTCGGTGTTTTCCCGCGTAGTTGACAGGCTCCTGCTGGGGCCACGGTTGTCTAAACGACGTTTCGGCAGAATCCCATCTGCCATCTTCAGGTTCTCGCTGAAAGCTGCCTACTGCTGCTCCTCGTTGCTCGAACTGAACTAATAGTTCAGTTCGAGCCTGTCAACTACGCGGGAAAACACCCGGAAGCACAACAACCTTATATATACAGTGTGTTTCACTTCTCGTGAAGACACCCCTGTATCTTTTTTATTTGTTGCCGAATTAATTTCAAATTTTTATCAGCCATGCAAGTCCATAAGGTGACTTTATTCAACATATAAATGCCGTCTAAATCTAAAACGCCGGCCTACTGCGATAAAAAGAAAATGTCAATTTTCGAGAAATCATAGTAGGCTTAGAGACAGACAAAAATTTTGTTAACAAAAGTTGTTCGGAATCACTTGATATGCCCCCCTGTAAAATTTTGTAAAAATCGGAATATTTTCAAAAAAAAATTTTTTGTTTCACTTCTCGTGAAAACACCCCTGTATCTTTTTTATTTGTGGCCGAATTAATTTCAAATTTTTATCAGCCATACAAGTCCATAAGGTGACTTTATTCAAGACATAAATGCCGTCTAAATCTAAAACGCCGGCCTACTGTGATAAAAAGAAAATGTTAATTTTCGAGAAATCATAGTAGGCTTAGAGATAGACAAAAATTTTGTTAACAAAAGTAGTTCGGAATCACTTGATATGTCCCCCTGTAAAATTTTGTGAAAATCGGAATATTTTCAAAAAAAAAAATTTTGTTTCACTTCTCATGAAGACACCCCTGTATATTTTTTATTTGTGGCCGAATTAATTTCAAATTTTTATCAGCCAAACAAATCCATAAGGTGACTTTATTCAATACATAAATGCCGTCTAAATCTAAAACCCCTGCCTACTGCGATAAAAATAAAATGTTAATTTTCGAGAAATCATAGTAGGCTTAGAGATAGACAAAAATTTTGTTAACAAAAGTTGTTCAGAATCACTTGATATGTCCCCCTGTAAAATTTTGTGAAAATCGGAATATTTTCAAAAAAAAATTTTTTGTTTCACTTCTCGTGAAGACACCCCTGTATCTTTTTTATTTGTGGCCGAATTAATTTCAAATTTTTATCAGCCATACAAGTCCATAAGGTGACTTCATTCAACACATAAATGCCGTCTAAATCTAAAACGCCGGCCTACTGTGATAAAAAGAAAATGTTAATTTTCGAGAAATCATAGTAGGCTTAGAGATAGACAAAAATTTTGTTAACAAAAGTAGTTCGGAATCACTTGATATGTCCCCCTGTAAAATTTTGTGAAAATCGGAATATTTTCAAAAAAAAAATTTTGTTTCACTTCTCGTGAAGACACCCCTGTATCTTTTTTATTTGCGGCCGAATTAACTTCAAATTTTTATCAGCCAAACAAATCCATAAGATGACTTTATTCAATACATAAATGCCGTCTAAATCTAAAACCCCTGCCTACTGCGATAAAAATAAAATGTTAATTTTCGAGAAATCATAGTAGGGAATATTATTTAGGTATTATGCAAATCACAACTTACACACTTTTCTATTTATTATGAAAATACCTACTTTCTGTATATTGTTGCCCTAATCTGGGCACGCTAATATACTAGTTAGGTAAATACTTTAAAACACTCATTATTGGAGAACCAATCAAAACAACTACTCTTCTAGCTAATACTGACGAAGTATTGAATTACATGACAGGATTCTTAGCATTTAAAAAAAAAGAAATATTGGAAAATACTTAAATCATTCACTTACATTTAGTCATTCACATCTTTTTTATTTAATATGGAATTATCTACTTTCTGTATATTGGTAACTTAATCGGGTCACGCTAATATACTACTTAGGAAAACACTTTAAAACACTCATTATTGGAAAACCAATCAAAACAACTACTCTTATAGCTAATACTGACAAAGTATTGAATTACATGATAGGATTCCTGGCATTTTAAGGCAAAAAAATATATTGAAGATACTTAAATTATTTATTGAAATTCAGTCATTCACAAGAATTATTGAACCTTACATTCTATTTCAACTCTAGAAAAGTTGTACAAGTTTTTTCGAACTCGTTAGTTCTCATCAGTAGAGTATAGAAACATTCATTCATTATTTACAAGCCTATTCTTGATTTATTTTTTACCATTAATTATTTTTATTTATTTGCTTTTATCATGATTAGAGAATATTATTTAGGTATTATGCAAATCACAACTTACACACTTTTCTATTTATTATGAAAATACCTACTTTCTGTATATTGTTGCCCTAATCTGGGCACGCTAATATACTAGTTAGGTAAATACTTTAAAACACTCATTATTGGAGAACCAATCAAAACAACTACTCTTCTAGCTAATACTGACGAAGTATTGAATTACATGACAGGATTCTTAGCATTTAAAAAAAAAGAAATATTGGAAAATACTTAAATCATTCACTTACATTTAGTCACTCACATCTTTTTTATTTAATATGGAATTATCTACTTTCTGTATATTGGTAACTTAATCGGGTCACGCTAATATACTACTTAGGAAAACACTTTAAAACACTCATTATTGGAAAACCAATCAAAACAACTACTCTTATAGCTAATACTGACAAAGTATTGAATTACATGATAGGATTCCTGGCATTTTAAGGCAAAAAAATATATTGAAGATACTTAAATTATTTATTGAAATTCAGTCATTCACAAGAATTATTGAACCTTACATTCTATTTCAACTCTAGAAAAGTTGTACAAGTTTTTTCGAACTCGTTAGTTCTCATCAGTAGAGTATAGAAACATTCATTCATTATTTACAAGCCTATTCTTGATTTATTTTTTACCATTAATTATTTTTATTTATTTGCTTTGATCATGATTAGAGAATATTATTTAGGTATTATGCAAATCACAACTTACACACTTTTCTATTTATTATGAAAATACCTACTTTCTGTATATTGTTGCCCTAATCTGGGCACGCTAATATACTAGTTAGGTAAATACTTTAAAACACTCATTATTGGAGAACCAATCAAAACAACTACTCTTCTAGCTAATACTGACGAAGTATTGAATTACATGACAGGATTCTTAGCATTTAAAAAAAAAAGAAATATTGGAAAATACTTAAATCATTCACTTACATTTAGTCATTCACATCTTTTTTATTTAATATGGAATTATCTACTTTCTGTATATTGGTAACTTAATCGGGTCACGCTAATATACTACTTAGGAAAACACTTTAAAACACTCATTATTGGAAAACCAATCAAAACAACTACTCTTATAGCTAATACTGACAAAGTATTGAATTACATGATAGGATTCCTGGCATTTTAAGGCAAAAAAATATATTGAAGATACTTAAATTATTTATTGAAATTCAGTCATTCACAAGAATTATTGAACCTTACATTCTATTTCAACTCTAGAAAAGTTGTACAAGTTTTTTCGAACTCGTTAGTTCTCATCAGTAGAGTATAGAAACATTCATTCATTATTTACAAGCCTATTCTTGATTTATTTTTTACCATTAATTATTTTTATTTATTTGCTTTTATCATGATTAGAGAATATTATTTAGGTATTATGCAAATCACAACTTACACACTTTTCTATTTATTATGAAAATACCTACTTTCTGTATATTGTTGCCCTAATCTGGGCACGCTAATATACTAGTTAGGTAAATACTTTAAAACACTCATTATTGGAGAACCAATCAAAACAACTACTCTTCTAGCTAATACTGACGAAGTATTGAATTACATGACAGGATTCTTAGCATTAAAAAAAAAAGAAATATTGGAAAATACTTAAATCATTCACTTACATTTAGTCATTCACATCTTTTTTATTTAATATGGAATTATCTACTTTCTGTATATTGGTAACTTAATCGGGTCACGCTAATATACTACTTAGGAAAACACTTTAAAACACTCATTATTGGAAAACCAATCAAAACAACTACTCTTATAGCTAATACTGACAAAGTGTGTAAGTTGTGATTTGCATAATACCTAAATAATATTCTCTAATCATGATAAAAGCAAATAAATAAAAATAATTAATGGTAAAAAATAAATCAAGAATAGGCTTGTAAATAATGAATGAATGTTTCTATACTCTACTGATGAGAACTAACGAGTTCGAAAAAACTTGTACAACTTTTCTAGAGTTGAAATAGAATGTAAGGTTCAATAATTCTTGTGAATGACTGAATTTCAATAAATAATTTAAGTATCTTCAATATATTTTTTTGCCTTAAAATGCCAGGAATCCTATCATGTAATTCAATACTTTGTCAGTATTAGCTATAAGAGTAGTTGTTTTGATTGGTTTTCCAATAATGAGTGTTTTAAAGTGTTTTCCTAAGTAGTATATTAGCGTGACCCGATTAAGTTACCAATATACAGAAAGTAGATAATTCCATATTAAATAAAAAAGATGTGAATGACTAAATGTAAGTGAATGATTTAAGTATTTTCCAATATTTCTTTTTTTTAAATGCTAAGAATCCTGTCATGTAATTCAATACTTCGTCAGTATTAGCTAGAAGAGTAGTTGTTTTGATTGGTTCTCCAATAATGAGTGTTTTAAAGTATTTACCTAACTAGTATATTAGCGTGCCCAGATTAGGGCAACAATATACAGAAAGTAGGTATTTTCATAATAAATAGAAAAGTGTGTAAGTTGTGATTTGCATAATACCTAAATAATATTCTCTAATCATGATAAAAGCAAATAAATAAAAATAATTAATGGTAAAAAATAAATCAAGAATAGGCTTGTAAATAATGAATGAATGTTTCTATACTCTACTGATGAGAACTAACGAGTTCGAAAAAACTTGTACAACTTTTCTAGAGTTGAAATAGAATGTAAGATTCAATAATTCTTGTGAATGACTGAATTTCAATAAATAATTTAAGTATCTTCAATATATTTTTTTGCCTTAAAATGCCAGGAATCCTATCATGTAATTCAATACTTTGTCAGTATTAGCTATAAGAGTAGTTGTTTTGATTGGTTTTCCAATAATGAGTGTTTTAAAGTGTTTTCCTAAGTAGTATATTAGCGTGACCCGATTAAGTTACCAATATACAGAAAGTAGATAATTCCATATTAAATAAAAAAGATGTGAATGACTAAATGTAAGTGAATGATTTAAGTATTTTCCAATATTTCTTTTTTTTTAAATGCTAAGAATCCTGTCATGTAATTCAATACTTCGTCAGTATTAGCTAGAAGAGTAGTTGTTTTGATTGGTTCTCCAATAATGAGTGTTTTAAAGTATTTACCTAACTAGTATATTAGCGTGCCCAGATTAGGGCAACAATATACAGAAAGTAGGTATTTTCATAATAAATAGAAAAGTGTGTAAGTTGTGATTTGCATAATACCTAAATAATATTCTCTAATCATGATAAAAGCAAATAAATAAAAATAATTAATGGTAAAAAATAAATCAAGAATAGGCTTGTAAATAATGAATGAATGTTTCTATACTCTACTGATGAGAACTAACGAGTTCGAAAAAACTTGTACAACTTTTCTAGAGTTGAAATAGAATGTAAGGTTCAATAATTCTTGTGAATGACTGAATTTCAATAAATAATTTAAGTATCTTCAATATATTTTTTGCCTTAAAATGCCAGGAATCCTATCATGTAATTCAATACTTTGTCAGTATTAGCTATAAGAGTAGTTGTTTTGATTGGTTTTCCAATAATGAGTGTTTTAAAGTGTTTTCCTAAGTAGTATATTAGCGTGACCCGATTAAGTTACCAATATACAGAAAGTAGATAATTCCATATTAAATAAAAAAGATGTGAATGACTAAATGTAAGTGAATGATTTAAGTATTTTCCAATATTTCTTTTTTTTTAAATGCTAAGAATCCTGTCATGTAATTCAATACTTCGTCAGTATTAGCTAGAAGAGTAGTTGTTTTGATTGGTTCTCCAATAATGAGTGTTTTAAAGTATTTACCTAACTAGTATATTAGCGTGCCCAGATTAGGGCAACAATATACAGAAAGTAGGTATTTTCATAATAAATAGAAAAGTGTGTAAGTTGTGATTTGCATAATACCTAAATAATATTCTCTAATCATGATAAAAGCAAATAAATAAAAATAATTAATGGTAAAAAATAAATCAAGAATAGGCTTGTAAATAATGAATGAATGTTTCTATACTCTACTGATGAGAACTAACGAGTTCGAAAAAACTTGTACAACTTTTCTAGAGTTGAAATAGAATGTAAGGTTCAATAATTCTTGTGAATGACTGAATTTCAATAAATAATTTAAGTATCTTCAATATATTTTTTTGCCTTAAAATGCCAGGAATCCTATCATGTAATTCAATACTTTGTCAGTATTAGCTATAAGAGTAGTTGTTTTGATTGGTTTTCCAATAATGAGTGTTTTAAAGTGTTTTCCTAAGTAGTATATTAGCGTGACCCGATTAAGTTACCAATATACAGAAAGTAGATAATTCCATATTAAATAAAAAAGATGTGAATGACTAAATGTAAGTGAATGATTTAAGTATTTTCCAATATTTCTTTTTTTTTAAATGCTAAGAATCCTGTCATGTAATTCAATACTTCGTCAGTATTAGCTAGAAGAGTAGTTGTTTTGATTGGTTCTCCAATAATGAGTGTTTTAAAGTATTTACCTAACTAGTATATTAGCGTGCCCAGATTAGGGCAACAATATACAGAAAGTAGGTATTTTCATAATAAATAGAAAAGTGTGTAAGTTGTGATTTGCATAATACCTAAATAATATTCTCTAATCATAGTAGGCTTAGAGATAGACAAAAATTTTGTTAATAAAAGTTGTTCAGGATCACTTCATATGCCCCTCTGTAAAATTTTATGAAAATCGGAATATTTTCAAAAAAAGAGAACACATAAAGAGAACTTTTTCCAACAAATGAAAGTTGTGAACAAAAATCAGCATTCAATAAAACACTAAAAGGGCTTTTTATTTTTACATATCAAGTTGAATGTAATATCTTTTCTTTTTTTCTTTTTGTTATCTCTCTTCTGGAGGAGTAACTCTCCATCATATCCTTCCTCCTTATCGGCTCAGAAATTTAGGAACATGGACGGTTTTATTGCGTTGAATGTAAAGAGTGCCGTGAAATTAACTGTCAATATGTATTGTTTTATTTATTTCGTCATTGCTTTCATGACAGAAGTGATTGTTGTTATTTTCTGTGGAGTTTGTTAGTTTTTCTTGTTTTAATAATTTTATTCATACTAAAGTTTCCTTATTTCATATCTTTTCTCATAATGGTTAGAATACTTTTAACTACTGATGAAAAAATTGAAATAATAAAGATAGTCGGTGAAAATGTACGGTCTTCAAGAGAAGCAGCAGAAGAATTTAATTTAAGACATCCTCTAAGACAACCAATACACCATGGTACCGTAGCAAGAATATGTCACTTGTTCAATACAACTGGCAATGTGCTTAAACCGAGAGTACATCTTAATCGAAATCACGGAGATGATAATGTTATATTAGCGGCGTTTAACGCCAATCCCACTACCAGTCTTCGAAATATGGCTCGTGACCTTAATTTGTCGGCATCAAAAATTTGGAGATGTTTAAGACGCCATAAGCTACAACCGTTTAAACCAAAAATTTTACATACCTTGGAGGAAGGTGATGAAGAGAGAAGATTAGAATATTGTTTATGGATCCAAGGTAATTATTTAAACAATAGAGACTTCTTGAAGAAAGTAATTTTCACGGACGAGGCAACTTTCTCCACCAACGGGGTAGTGTCATCACAAAACTCTAGGTTCTGGGCAGTAGAAAATCCTGATTGGATAATAAATTGTAAAAGGCAATATTCCCAGAAAGTAAATGTGTGGTGCGGAATTTTTAACGAAACAATAATAGGGCCGTTTTTCTTTTTTCAAAATATAAATGCGTTAAATTTGCTAGAATTTTTAAATAATGATCTTTGGAATGCAATTGTTGATTTTCCTTTGGAACAATTGTATTTTCAACTCGACGGAGCATCTATCCACAATTCCGTAGTAGTGAGAGCATGGATGAATGAACATTTTCCCCAAAGATGGATAGGACGAAATAGCCCTTTAATACATTGGCCACCCAGATCACCTGGATCCAATGGATTTTTATTTTTGGGGTCACATTAAAAACAAAGTTTATATGACCAGACCTCAAAATATAGAGCAGCTTTGTGAGAGGATAAGGCAAGCATGTTTAGAAGTTACAGCTCAAGAACTGCGAAGAGTTGTAAAAAATAACAGAAAACGGATTGAGAAGTGTATTACACTTGAGGGTGGGTTAGTGGAAAGGGGCGCAATATAATAAATAAGTAAAAAAAACCATTAACTTCTTTTATTTTTGAACTATTCTAACACTGCGGCTTTTGCTTTATCTGTATTTTTTTTTCCGACAATATTATCATTCATTATTAGCAGTCTTCTCTGTAAAAACAACGGCCCTTTTCAGGGCCACCAATTTAATTCAAAAAGAATTCGTTATATGACAGCATCCTACCAACCTACATATTGTTGACAGATGTTAAAACTCATTAAAGTAATTAGATTTTAATTTTAATTATTCTAAGGCCGGCATTTTAGATTTAGACGACATGGGGCGTATGAAGTGATCCTGAACAACTTTCATTAACAAAATTTTTGTCTATCTCTAAGCCTACTATGATTTCTCGAAAATTAACATTTTCTTTTTATCGCAGTAGGCAGGCGTTTTAGATTTAGACGGCATTTATGTGTTGAATAAAGTCACCTTATGGAGTTGTATGGCTGACAAAAATTTGAAATTAATCCGGCCACAAATAAAAAAGATACAGGGGTGTCTTCACGAGAAGTGAAACAAAAATTTTTTTTTTGAAAATATTCCGATTTTCACAAAATTTTACAGGGGGGCATATCAAGTGATTCCGAACAACTTTTGTTAACAAAATTTTTGTCTATCTCTAAGCCTACTATGATTTCTCGAAAATTGACATTTTCTTTTTATCGCAGTAGGCCGGCGTTTTAGATTTAAACGGCATTTATGTATTGAATAAAGTCACTTTATGGACTTGTATGGCTGATAAAAATTTGAAATTAATTCGGCCACAAATAAAAAAGATACAAAAATTATTTTTTGAAAATATTCCGATTTTCACAAAATTTTACAGGGGGGCATATCAAGTGATTCTGAACAACTTTTGTTAACAAAATTTTTGTCTATCTCTAAGCCTACTATGATTTCTCGAAAATTGACATTTTCTTTTTATCGCAGTAGGCCGGCGTTTTAGATTTAGACGACCTTTATGTGTTGAATAAAGTCACCTTATGGACTTGTATGGCTGATAAAAATTTGAAATTAATTCGGCAACAAATAAAAAAGATACAGGGGTGTCTTCACGAGAAGTGAAACACACTGTATATATATATATATATATATATATATATATATATATATATATATATATATATATATATATATATATATATATATATATAATGAAGGATAGTCACGTCCGACTAGTTAAAGAACAATCTAAATTTAGTAGGTCTTCGGACAAGCCCTACTAAATTTAGATTGTTATATATATATATGTATATATATATATATATATGTATATATATATATATATATATATATATATATATATATATATATATATATATATATATATATATATATATATATATATATATATATATATATATATATATATATATATATATATATATATATATATATATATATATATATATATATATATATATATATATATATATATAT